>JAACNH010003808.1:0-27000 GCA_019447015.1 Hymenochirus boettgeri
TTCCGGTTGGTACAGGGATACTACATAATATTGAGAATTACTGGTATAAATAATATACTGTAGTTCCGGTTGGTACAGGGATACTACATAATATTGAGAATTACTGGTATTGAATTTTAATACCAGTAATTCTCAATATTATGTAGTATCCCTGTACCAACCGGAACTACAGTATATTATTATACCAGTAATTTCAATATTATGTAGTATCCCTGTACCAACCGGAACTACAGTATATTATTAATACCAGTAATTCTTAATATTATATAGTATCCCCCTACCAATCAGAACTACAATATATGTATTAATACCAGTAATTCTCAATATTATATAGTATCCCCGTACCAACTGGAACTGCAGTATATTATTAATACCAGTAATTTTCAATATTATATAGTATCCCTGTACCAACCAGAACTACCGTATATGTATTAACGGTAATACCAGTAATTCTCAATATTATATAGTATCCCTGTACCAACCAGAACTACGGTATATGTATTAATACCAGTAATTCTCAATATTATATAGTATCCCCATACAAACCAGAACTACAGTATATGTATTAATACCAGTAATTCTCAATATTATAAGTATCCCTATACCAACCGGAACTACAGTATATATTAATACCAGTAATTCTCAAATTATATAGTATCCCTGTACCAACCAGAACTACAGTATATGGATTAATACCAGTAATTCTCAATATTACATACTATCCCCGTACCAACCAGAACTACAGTATTAAATTAATACTAGTAATTCTCAATATTATGTAGTATCCCTGTACCAACCGGAACTACAGTATATGTATAATACCAGTTATTCTCTATTATATAGTATACCCCGTACCAACCAGAACTACAGTAAATGTATTAATACCAGAACTTCTCAATATTTATAGTATCCATGTACCAACCAGAACTAAAGTATATGTATTGATACCAGTAATTCTCAATATTATATAGTATCCCTATACCAACCGGAACTACAGTATATTATTAATACCAGTAATTCTCAATATTATATAGTATCCCTGTACCAACCAGAACTACAGTATATGTATTAATACCAGTAATTCTGAATATTATATAGTATACCCGTACCAACCAGAACTACAGTAAATGTATTAATACAGAACTTCTCAATATTATATAGTATCATGTACCAACCAGAACTAAAGTATATGTATTGATACCAGTAATTCTCAATATTATGTAGTATCCCCTACCAACCAGAACTACAGTATATGTATAATACAATAATTCTCAATATTATATAGTATCCCCATACCAACCAGAACTACAGTATATGAATTAATACCAGTAATTCTCAATATTAGTAGTATCCCCGTACCAACTGGAACTACATTATTATTAATACCAGTAATTTCAATATTATATAGTATCCCTGTACCAACCAGAACTACAGTATTGTATTAATACCAGTAATTCTCAATATTACATACTATCCCCGTACCAACCAGAACTACAGTATATAATTAATACTAGTAATTTCAATATTATGTAGTATCCCTGTACCAACCGGAACTACAGTATATGTATAAATACCAGTTATTCTCATATTATATAGTATACCCGTACCAACCAGAACTACAGTAAATGTATTAATACCAGAACTTCTCAATATTATAGTATCCATGTACCAACCAGAAAAAAGTATATGTATTGATACCAGTAATCTCAATATTATATAGTACTTGTACCAACCAGAACTACAGTATATGTATTAATACCAGTAATTCTGAATATATATAGTATCCCCATACCAACCAGAACTACAGTATATTTATTAATACCATTAATTCTCAATATTATATACTATCCCCGTACCAACTGGAACTACAGTATATGTATTAATACCAGTAATATTCTCAATATTATATACTATCCCCGTACCAACCAGAACTAAAGTATATGTATTGATACCAGTAATTCTCAATATTATATAGCATCCCTGTACCAACCAGAATTACAAGTATATGTATTAATACCAGTCATTCTCAATATTATATAGTTTCCCGTACCAACCAGAACTGCAGTATATGTATTAATACCAGTAATTCTCAATATATTTAGTTTTAGAAACTTATCCAGCCCACTTTTAAAGATATTCAATGAACTTTCCATTACCACATCTGCTGGAAGACAGTTCTACATTTCACTGCTCTCACTGTAAAGAAACTTTTCCTAACATGAAGATAAAACTTCTTTTCTTCTAATCTTAAAGGGTGTCCATTTCTCCTTAATATGACCTATGGGTGAAAAATAACACCAGAGAGTTTATTATATGGCCCATTAATAATTGGTATAAAGTGATCTCCAAGCAATTGTCTAATCTGCCTGCATAGTCAAGCCCCTCCATTCTACCTTATTAATTTAGTTGCCCTTCTCTGAACTGCCTCCATTTCCAGTATGAACCTTTGTATAGGGATTCCAAAACTGAACCGCATATTCCAAATGAGGCCTTACCAGTGCCTTGTAAAGAGGGAGAATAATACTTTTCTACCTTGAATCTATTCCCCTCTTTATACAAAAACAATAATGTATCTTGCTAGCTCTAGCCGTGGTTGTCTGGCATTGTTTTCTACAGCTAAAGGTGGCCGTTCATTATTCAATTTAACTTACCCTACTGAGCGCTCCCTCGCCATTAGACAGATCCTGCCAGAATCACTTTCACGTTCTTCTGTGCGACCGACATGCAATCGCAAATCCCATTATTTGTGATCGCATGTTGGTCACATAGAAGAACGGGAAAAGTGGTTCCAGCAGGATCTAATGTCACGGGATCGCCCTGGTCGGGTAAGTAAAATCCGATATATGTGTGGCCACCTTTAGTCTGTTATCTACCAGAACCCTTTAATCTTTTTCCATTACAGATGCACTTAACACAGAGTTGTTTATGGGTAGGTGGAAAAAAGGATTGTTAAACCCCAAACCTTACATTTATCAACAATGAATTCCATCTGCCATTCTGCTGCCCATTTTGATAATCTATCTAGGTCTGCTTGCAGCAATTGCACATCATTTGAAATTTCCTAAGCTCTGCATAGTTTAGAGACCTTGCTCTCAATGCCCCCTATTAACAGATTAGAAGTTTAGCCCACATAAGATGTAGCTCCATTGACCATTAATCTCAGTTTGTGATCCAATAACCAATTCTCTATCCATGTACAAATGCTTTTTTTCTGGGCCAACAGTCCTCAGTTTATACATTAGTCACTTATGTGGCACAGTGAACAAAAGCTTTAGCAAAATCCAAGTATACCACATCCACTGCTGTGCCTGAAATCAAATTCTTACTTCACCATAAAAAACCAAGTAAATTTGTCTGACAATCTATTTCTCATAAATCCACGCTGACCACTACTAATAAGATGCATTCTAAAGACACCTTTAACAAAGTTTCCAGCACTTCCTATCACCGATGTTAGGCTTACAGGTCTATAGTTATCAGGTTGGGAACGACTCCGTTTTGAAATTGGCATTATATTGGCTACTTTCCAATCCATTACACATCACCAGACAAAAGTGAATCTGAAACAGATTGTCAGAAACAGTGGGTCTAAAACAAACTGGACTAAGCTCTTTTAAGATCCAAGGATGTATTTCATCTGGTCCTGGGGTCTTATTGATATTAATTTGTCTAATTGTTTCCGTACCGTATCCTCTGTCAGCCAATGTGAATACTCCTCATTTATACCCTTCATATTATCACAGTCCCTAGGACTAGAAATCTCTATAGTGAATACAGAGGGGGGAAATGGTTTAACACATTAGTCTTTTCGGCATTCTCTATAACCAATCATCCCACATTATTAACGGTCCCACATTCTGGTCCCCATCTTTTATATATATTAATATATTAAAAAACATTTTGGGGTTAAGCTGCATTGTTCTGCTATCTGTATTTCATTTTCTATTTTAGCTAGTTTAATTATTGGCTTGAAAAAGCCAAAATCCTGTTCTTTCTATTTCTTCTTCTCTCTTTTTCTTTTTTTTCTTTTCACACCCACCTACGACCTACCTTTCCATTTCCATGGAAGCCAAACTTAAAGGGTAACTCTAGTCAAAAACAAATTTTGATCAATCATCAATAAAAGTTAGTTATATGGTCATACATGCAAAAACATATACCCCCCACCTCACACGGGTACACACCACTACCCTACCCTTTATTCCTTTGGCAGCCATATTTAGAGGGTATAAATAAAGTCAAAAAAACTAATTTAGAATTTTTTTTCCTCATTAAAAAGCTAGTTTTATAGTTGTAAACCCAAAAAAAGACATACCCCCTCACACCAGACCCAGGTACACACACCTAATGATCTACTTTTCCATTACTGTGGCAGCTATACTTAAAGGATAACTATAGTCAAAAATAAATTTTGATGAATAATCAAAAAAGTTAGTTTTTTTTAACTTCCAACTGACACGAGTACACACACCAACTGACCTGCCTTCAATTTATGTGACAAACCTATATACACATTGGGACAGTAAACATCAAACAAATTGAATTCTGTACCTGGTCATCGTTCAATTTGTTTGATGTTTACTGTCCCAATGTGTATATAAGTTTGTGATTTCCCAGTTTCTTCTAACATCCAGTCTGATGAAGGGGGCTTAGGACTCCCGAAAGCTTGCTAATTTTTTTTTATCTAGTTAGCCAATAAAAGGTATCACAGCTCTACTTTTCCTAAAGGTATAAATTTAAAAATATAATAGTTTAATACCCCTTTAAAGCAATCGTCATCGGAAAATTAGTTCTGACCAGAATATTTCCCTCGGTCGTGGTCAGCCCACTTACTAAAGTATAGGGAGACGCCCACGATCGTAGGGAATATGACAGTCACGAACGATCTCCCTATACTTTATATAGGGGAATGCTTGTGACTGTGTATACTCCCATCCTTGCAGATTGGTACTGTGGTGTACCCACTTTAAGCCATTAAGGAAAGTAAAGAAATCTTGGATCTAATCACCTTAATTGGCTAACTACAATTATTGGAAATGCAACCTTTCAAAGCTTTTTGTGGTAACCTAAAATAGGGTTAAATCTATATAAAAAGAAAAGATTTCCCCTTACACATTGAACCTGCAGTAAGAGAGATGATTCAACCAATGTAAATATCACCCCGAACAAGTCTCCGCTGAGAGGACACAGTTCAGCAGCCAACATTTTAAATATGGAAATAGACCAGTAACGTAAGGGGATTAAACCAAATATTCATAATAAGCAAATAGGGAAAAATAAACTAGAGATGGGGGGGGAAGGAATGTATAATGTGCATCTGATTGTGTGTTTTGCTTGTGTCTTTTGTGATGTGTTCACCTAAAATCCCCTTCCTTAGGATTCCAAAACTGCACCGCATATTCCAGTGATGCCCAACCCACGGCCCGCACGGAGCCACAAGTGGGCGTGGAAAGGCGGTGGAAAGGGGTGGGGCATTCTAGGGGGGCATCGGGCGAGCGGGGGCAGAGCTACTCCCGCAGCCCGCTTACTGTGCTCAGTGCCGCAATGCAGCCCCAGTGTTAGCTCAGTTGGGCACCCCTGGCAATTGAGACCTACCAGTAAAGATGTGCAAAACTCTGAAGTTTCGTTCATTTCGGATTATGAAACTCTGGAAAAACCTGAAGATCTGAAAAGGAAACTAATTTTGAGGATTCGGACCATATTTTTCGAAGGTTACAAATGTTTAAGGTTCTTTTTCAGTAACCCTCGAAAATAACTTTGAATGCATGGTAACCCTCAAAAATACGTTCGGAGCTACTTTCGAGTTTCAGATCATATTTTCAAAGGTTTCTAACGTTTGAGGTTATTTTCAAGGGTTACCGATATAACACTTGAACGTTCGGTAACCCTCGAAAATCCGATCTGAGATACTTTCAAGTTTCAGATCGTATTTTAGAGGGTTTTCGAAAGTTCAAGTTTATTTTCAAGGGTTACATGAAAATAACCTTGAACTGTTCATAAACCTCAGAAATAAGTTCCGAAGTCTCAAAATCCAAACAATCGGAACGGATCCGAAACCATCTCTACTTACCAGTGCCTTGTAAAGAGGGAGAATAATACTTTCTCCCTTGAATCTATTCCCCTCTTTATACATATATAATATAATGCTAGCTCTAGCGGTTGCTTGTCTGGCATTGCTACAACTAAAGGTTCGTACCACACGTGCGATTGCGGGTCCTGACCTGTGAAGCATGATGTGTACGAACGTTCGTTGGCCGATAATCGGCCGTATATGGGCCCTTTATCGCCCGAAATCGGTGTCCGGTCGGGGATCTCAAACGACCGTCCGTTTTGGCCGTTAAAGGGCCCATACACAGGCTGGTTATCAGCCGAACGAACGTTAGTACAACATCAGGCACGGGTCGGGACCCGCAATCGCACGTGTGTACGAACCTTAAGTCTGTTATCTACTAGAACCCCTAAATCTTTTTAAACAGAGATTCATTTAACACAGTTATTTATGGGTGTAGGTGGAACAAGGATTGTTAAACCCCAAATGCATCACCTTGAATCTCACCTGCAACTTTGCTGCCCATTTTGATAATCTATCTGGGTTTGCTTGCAGCAGGGCCAATATAGTAGAGCAAGTCTCTAAATCAGTCTCTCCAGCAGTCCCCAGTGTCCCTCCAGTTGAAATAAAGTTACATGTTTCCCTTGCTGGACTGTCTGTGGTCTTGTTCGATTTCTCCCAGACATTAGGGGCTCATTAAACACAGTAACTGCCCCTGTACAAATGCTTCATCAGGCTGAAAATCCTATTAAACTCATTACAAAGTCAAATGCTAACTTACTTGGACTTAATTAAAAATTATGGATGCGGCCCTGTGTATCCACCCCCTCACTGGATGTCCAAAGTTCTATAGAGGGGTGAGTAAAAGGGTAAAGCTATAGAATCAGAGCATCTTCCTATAGGATTGCATTTAGTTTGTGATCAAAGCTTTATGGAGCAAATGAAGCAGAAACCACAGGGAGGGAGGGTGTACTGAGGACCACAGGGAACCTCTCTGTCCTGACCTCACCTTGAAAAAGCCAGATTGACAGCTCCAGACAGTTGTGTTGCTTTAATGTCATGCAGGAAGAACATAAAAACAAACTGCAACATCTCACTGGCTGAGAGACTGGTCAATCTGTATGGCAGCAAAGCAGTATATGTGCAAGATTGTGTGCCAGTTGGTGTGAGCCCATGTGGGGCACTGTCTAGCCTACTGGCTTGGGTCTCCAAAACGCTATTCAATTAGCAATATTCACACTGGCCCAGCCAACTGAACAAACATCCTGGTATTAACCCATCTTGTGCCACAAAGCTATGATTTTCATTGGTCTTTACACGGTTTGTGTAAGCTGTGGCTAAGTACTGAATACAATCATAATGCACATATACACCAGAATATAAGGTAGAACACAGATAGAAAAAAACTGGTGACTTGTCAGTTATCTGCCACCAACTGCTCCCCCCCCCAGTTTATTACATCCATTTGTAACCGATATTTATGATATATTAATTCCTTTCTGGAAGGTATCTGCCTTCTCCCAAGCTCAATGAGCATTTTATAAACTTGCATGTGCAAAGGAGGCAGCCAGTAAAAACAGCAGTTTATAATGGCCGTGATGTCCGGTCAGTCACTGGTGTGGAGCCAGCCTACTGTACTCTGCCAGAATGGGGGACACATAACAATCGTTATGTATCCGTTTAGTAATGCAGGTAATAGGCTGGGTACTGTATAGTTCATAGGTAGGCACACTCAATATGGTATTCAAACAATAATCATTATTTAAGTGGTGAAAAACAATAAATGCCAAATAAACACAAAAAAAAGTGTGGTATTTGGCATTATTTTTCAGCACTTAAAAATGAGTATGTTTGAATACCATATTGATTTGTGAAGGTTCTCATTCATCCAGGTCATGGTATATCTGTTGTATTCAAGTAGATCAACTGGACTTGAAATGTAGTTCTGAAGACGTTTCGCTAGTCATCCGACTGGCTTTCTCAATTCAGGAATGACTTGACAAGAATCTGTGGCTATTAGATTACCCTGGAAAATCCCAATTAGCATATCACAGCAGGTGTTAAGGGTTTGTGAATTAGATGTGGCTAAGAGGTGTTATAGGAACGCCCAGAGTAAGGTGTTAAATGATAATGATACCATATTGAGTGTGCCTACTACGAACTATACATGACTGATTATACTTACCGGCAGGGGCACAGGTTATAGGGAGTGCACCTCTAATCTTACCTATCAGAGCTATCACAGGATTGGTAATAGGCTGGGTACACACGACGGGACCATTTGACCAGACCGTGCGCTCGCTACGATTCCAAGATCGATTGAATTACCAAACGTCCGTTCGTCCGATCCGAAAGAATGAATGATCGAGGTCGCAGCGGCGCACTGCCCACCGCAGATATTTTCGTCCACCGAATGTCCGAAAGTCCATGAATCGGTTGGTGGACAAAAATATTGTGTGTGCACCCAGCCTTAAAGGTGCAAAAATATATCGGTTGTGGTAGGGCAGGTAACTGACAACTGGCCATGTTTTTGTTTAGGGGGACATTCCACAGGGCCCGGGGAACGGCAGAGGAGGGGAACGGGAAGAAAAGCGGACACAAAGCAGGAGGAGGCGGAACGAGGAAGAACGGGCACGAGGCGGGAAGCAGGGACGAGGCAGAAGCCGAGAGCGAGGAGCCGCGAGCGGAGAACGACGAGACAGGACCGGATGAGAGAGACACAGCGAGCAGGGACGAACAGAGACCGGCAGACGGAGAGCGAGAGACCGGAGAGCGAGGAGAACGAGAGACGGACCCGGGGAGAGCAGAGACCGCGAGCGAGCAGAGAAACGAGAGACCGCAGAGCCGGAGAGGAGAGACCGCGAGCAGGAGAACGAGAGACCGAGAGCCGGAGAGCGAGAACCCGCGAGCAGGAGAACGAGAGACGAGAGCGGAGAGCGAAGACCGCGAGCAGGAGAACGGAGAGACCAGAGAGCCGGAGAGCGAGAGACCCGCGAGGGGAGAACGAGAGACGAGAGCCGGAGAGCGAGAGACCGCGAGCAGGAGAACGAAGCCCGAGAGCCGGAGAGAGCGAGAGACCCGAGCAGGAGAACAGACGAGCCGAGAGCCGGAGAGCGAGAGACCGCGAGCAGAGAGAACGAGAGACCCGACGGAGCCGTGAGAGGAGAGGAACCGCGAGCAAGGAGACGCGAGACCGAGAGCCGGAGAGCGAGAGCGCGAAGCAGGAGAACGAGAGACGAGCCCGGAGATGCTAGAGACCGCGAGCAGGAAACGAGAGACCGAGAGCCGGAGAGCGAGGAGACCGCGGCAGAGAACGGAGCCGGGGGAAGACCGAGCAGGAGAACGAGAGACCGAGAGCCGTGGAGCGAGCGACCGCGAGCAGGAGAACGAGAGAGACGAGAGGCCGGAGAGCGCGAGCGGAGAAGAGAGACGAGACCTGAGAGCGACGAGACCGCGAGCAGAGAACGAGAGGACCGAAGAGCAGAGCGGAGAGCCGAGAGGAGACGAGAGACGAAGCCGGAGAGCGAGAGCCGCGAGAGAGAAACGAGAACCGAGAGCCGAGAGCGAGAGACCGCGGCAGAGACGAGGAACCGAGACCGGAGAGGCAGGAGAGCGCGAGCAGGGAGAAACGAGAGACCGAGACCGGAGAGCGAGAGCCGGAGCAGGAGAACGAGAGACCGAGAGCCGGGAAGCGAGAGACCGCGAGCAGGAGAAACGAGAGACCGAGAGCGGAGAGCGCGAGAGCGCGAGCAGGGAGAACGAGAGACCGAGACCGGAGAGGCGAGAGACGCGCGAGCAGGAACGAGAGACGGAGGAGACGGAGAGCGGAGAGACCGCGAGCAGGAGAGAACGAGGAGACGGAGAGACGGAGAGCGAGAGAGCGCGAGCAGGAGAACGGACCACCGAGAGCGGAGAGCGAGAGACCGCAGGCAGGAGAACGAGAGACCCACGAGCGGACAGAGAGCTAGAGAACCGCGAGACCCGGGAGAACGAGAGACCCCAGATGGCCGGAGAGACGAGAGACCGCGAGCAGGAGAACGAGAGAACCAGAGCCGGGGAGAGCGAGAGACGGAGCAGGAAACGAGAGACCAAGCGAGAGGCGAGAGACAGCGAGAGAGAACAGAGACCCAGAGCCGGGAGAGCGAGAGACCAGCGAGGAGGGAGAACGAGAGACGCAGAGCGCGGAGAGAGAGAGACCGCGAGCAGGGAACGAGAGAAACGAGAGCCGGAGACGAGAGAGCGCGAGGAGGAGAAACGAGAGACGAGAGCCGGAGAGCGAGGACCGCGAGCAGGAGAACCGAGAGACCAGAGAGCCCGAGAGAGCGAGAGACCGCGAGCAGGAGAAACGAGAAGACCAGAGCCGGAGGCGAGACCGCAGCAGGAGAAACGAGAGACCAGAGCCGGAGAGCGAGAGACCGCGAGCAGGAGAACGAGAGACCCAGAGCCGGAGAGCGAGAGACCGCGAGCAGGAGAACGAGAGACTGGAACGGAGAGCGAGAGAGCGCGAGCAGGAGAACGAGAACCGAGGACCCGGAGAGCGGAGAGACCGGAAGAGGAGAAACGAGAGCCGGAGAGCCGGAGAGGAGGAGAGCGCGGCAGGAGACGAGACACCGAGGAGCCGGAGAGCGAGAGACCGCGAGCAGGGAGTAACGATAGACCCAGAGGGGGGCACCGGAGAGGCGAGAGGAGCTGCGAGCGGAGAACGCGAGGGACCCATAGCCGGCCGAGAGCGAGAGGACCGGAGCAGAGAACGAGAGACCCCAGAGCCGCGAGAGGAGAGACCGCGAGCAGGAGAACGTGAGACCAGAGCCGGGAGCGAGAGACCGGAGCTAGGAGAAGAGAGACCCAGAGCCGGAGAGCGAGAGACGCGAGGAGGGAGAAGAGCGACGCAGAGCGGAGGCGAGAGACCGGAGCAGGAGAACGAGAGAAAGAGAGCCGGAGAGCGAGAGAGCGGAGCAGGAGAAACGAGAGAACAGAGAGCCGGAGAGCGAAGACCGCGAGCAGGAGAACGAGAGACCGAGAGCCGGAAGCGAGAGACCGCGAGCATATAGACGAAAGACCGAGACCCGGAGAGCGAGAGACCGCGAGCAGGAGAAACGAGAGACGCAGAGCCAGGAGAGCGAGAGACCCGCGAGCAGGAGAAACGAGAGAGACCCGAGAGCCGGAGACCGAGAGCCGCGAGCAGGAGAACGAGAAGCCGGAGGGCAGGAGAGAGAGAACCGTCGAGCAGCGAGACGAGAGACCAGAGCCGGAGGAGCGAGAGAGCGCGGAGCACGTAGAAGATGGCGACCGAGAGCCGGAGAGCGAGAGAGCGCGAGCAGGAGGGGAGGAACGAGAGACGAGAGCAGGAGAGAGAGAGACCGCGAGAAGGAAGAGACTAGGAAGGACCGAGAGCCGGAGAGGCGAGAGGCAGGCAGGAGAAACGAGGACCGAGAGCCAGGAGAGCGAGAGACCGCGAGCAGGAGAAGAGGACCGAGAGCCGGGAGACGGAGAGCCGAGCAGGAGAACGAGAGACCGAGACCCGGAGAGCGAGAGACCGCGAGCAGGAGAGAGACGAGAGACCGGAGATCGGAGAGAAGAGAGCGCGAGCAGGAGAACGAGAACCGAGAGCCGAGAGCGAGAGACCGCGAGAGGAGAGCGAGACACCGAGAGCCGGAGAGCGAGAGACCGCGAGCAGGAGAAGCGAGAGACCAGAGCCGGAGAGCGAGAGCGCGAGCAGGAGAACGAGAGACCGAGACCGGGAGAGATAGAGACCGCGAGCAGGAGAACGAGAGACCGAGACCAGGAGAAGCGGAGATCGTCGAGCAGGGAGAAGAGAGACCGAGAGCCGGAGAGCTGCGAGAGCGCAGCAGGAGACGAGGAGACGTGAGACCCGGAGAGCGAGAGACCGCGAGAGAGAACGAGGAGACGATGAGATGGAGAGCGAGAGACCGGAGCAAGGAGAACAGAGACGGAGAGACGGAGAGGCGAGAGAGAGGAGCGGGAGAAGAGAGAGACCGAGGACCCGGAGAGCGAGACCGCGAGAAGGAGGAACGAGAGACCAAGACCGGAGAGCGAGAGACCGCGAATGAGACACGACGGGAGCTCGGAGAGCCGGAGAGAGAGAGAGCTCGAGCTGAGAAACGAGACCCGAGAGCCTGAGAGCGAGATACCGCAGAGAGAACGAGATGAACCCAGAGCCGGAGAGCGAGAGACCGGCGAGAGGATAACGTTATAACCAGATCCTTATATCTATATACTCTATCATTAGAACTATATACCCTATCCTTATATTATATACCTCTATCATTAAACTATATACCAGATCCTGATATGCTATATTACCTCTATATTATAAACGATATCCCATATCCTTTAATAGTCTATCTACCTCTTACATTATAACTATTAAGATATCCTTATTATTCTATATACTCTATCAATTATAATATTACCTATATCCTGATACTATAGAGGATCGTATCATTAGAACTATATACCTAGATCCTGTGTTATATCTATATACCTCTATCATTAGAACTATATACTAGAGCCTTCGATCTATAGACCTCTATCATTATAACTAAATACTATTACCCTTATATATATATACCTCTTCATTATAACTATAATACGCATATCCTTATATCGATATACCTCTATCATTATAACTATATACAATATGCCGGAGAGCGAGAGCCCGCCGCAGGAGACGAGAGCCGGAGAGCCGGAGAGGCGAGAGACGCGAGCCAGGAGAACGGAGAGACCCAGAGCCGGATTGTAGTGCGGAGAGACCGCGATGGCGGGAGAAGAGAGACGAGAGCCTGAGAGCGAGTGCCGAGAGTCGAGCAGGAGACGAGAGACCGAAGCGGAGATGCGAGAGAGCGGCGAGCAGGAGGACGAAGACCTCGAGCCGGAGAGCGATAGACGCTAGGCAGGGGAAACAGAGACCGAGAGCCCGGAGAGGAGAGAGCGCGAGCGAGAGAACGAGAGACCGAGGACCCGTAGAGCTATTGAGAGGCGCGAGCAGGAGACGATAGACCTATAGCCGTAAGCGATAGACCGCTAGCATAGAACGGTTTTTTTAGACCGAGAGCCGTGAGCGAGTTATGACTATACTGATCATGTAGGATAGATACCTATGCCGTATATCTATATATTCTCGATCTTGTAACTATAACTATACCTTATATCTATATACCTCTATCTATTGTAACGAGGAGACCGAGAGCTATGGAGATCGATAGAGCTTGATGTTTATTGCGTTGAGAACGATGTAGACGAGACCCGTGAGAGCGAGTTGAGAAACAGAAAAGATTTTAAACCGCGACCGCAGGATAACTATAGAACCATGATTTTTATACCTTATCATTATAATTATATGTAACCCATATCCATATAATCATATACCTCATCATTATAACTAAATAACGATACCTTTATATCTATATATCTCTTATTCATTATAATTATATACCCATATCCCTTATATCTATATACCTCATTTCAGTATAACCTATTATACCTATATCCTTATATTATATACTTCTATCATTATAACTATATACAATATGCTGATATCATAATACCTCTAGCATTATAACTAATTACCTATATCCGTAGATCTATATAATATCTATCATTATAACTATATACGATAACCTTATATCTATATACCTACATTATAACTATATACCTATATCCTATACCTATATCCTTATAGATATATACCATCTATCATTATAAACTATATGACTATATCCGTATATCGATATATATCTATCATTATAACTATAGACCTATATCCGTATATCTATAATCTCTATCATTAGAACTATATACTACTATACTTATATCTATCTACCTCTATCATTATAACTATATACCTATATACCTATATTTATAGTATCTCTTATTTATAACTATATATCTTAATCCAATATCTATAACCTCTATCATTATAACTACTATACCTATGACCCTTATATCGATATCACCTCTTATTAAACTATATTACCTATATACTTAATCTATAACTCTATCCATATAACTATAGACCTATATCCGTAAAATCTTAGATACCTCTATTATGAGAACTATATACCATATCCTTATATCAATACCTCTAGCATTATAACTAATACCCATATCCTTATATCTATAATATCTAGAACTTATAAACTATAGCCTAACCGTATATCTATATACCTCTATCATTAGAACTATATCCCTATATCCTATATCTATTACCTCTATTCATTATAACTATTATACCTATACCGTATATCTATATATATCTATCATTAATAAAATATATACCGATTACCCTTATAGCGATAGACCGCGATCATTATAACTATCGACCTATAGTCCGGAGATTTATATATCTCTATCATTATAACTAGAGAGCTAGAGAATAAGAGCGAGATGACCGCGATGTGATAAACGAGAGACCTAGTACCCGTATATCGATTACCGCGAGCATTAGAACTTATCGATATACTTATATCTATAGAACCGCGATCCATAGAACTATAGACCGATATGCCGGGAAAGCGAGAGACGGCGAGCAGGAGAACGGAGACGAGAGCCGGGAGAGGAGAGCCGCGAGCAGGAGAAGAGAAAGGCGCGCAGAGCCGGGAGAGCGAGAGAGCGCGAGCAGGAGACGAGAGACCGAGAGGCGGTAGAGCCGAGCTAGCGCGAGAAGGTAAAAAAGAGCGACGAGAGCGGGAGAACGGAGAGCGAGAGACCGCGATGCAGGAGAACGAGAGACCGAGAGCCGAGAGCGAGAGAGCGCGAGCGAGAGAACGGAGACCTGGAGGCCGGGAGAGCGAGAGCGGCGAGCAGAGAACGAGAGACCGAGCCCGGCGAGCGAGAGACCGCGAGCAGGACAACGAGAGACCGAGAGCAAGTGAGAGCGAGAGACCGCGAGCAGGAGAACGGAGAAGACCGAGACCAGGAGAGGAGAGACCGCGAGGCAAAGGAAAAACGAGAGACCGAGAGCCGTGGAGAGCGAGAGACCGCGAGCGCAGGAGACGAATAGAAACTAGAGGCCGGAGAGGCCGAGAGAGGGGCGAGCAGGAGAACGAGAGACCGAGACCGAGATAGAGAGCGCGAGCAGGAGAACGAGAGACCGAGAGCCGGAGAGCGAGAAGACCGCGGAGCAGGGAAAGAGACCAGAGCGGGAGAGCGAGAGAGCGCGATGCCAAGAACGAGAGACCGAGAGCAGGAGAGCGAGAGACCGCGAGCGGAGAACGATGAGGGACCGAAGCCGGAGAGCTAGAGAGCGCGAGCCAGAGACGAGAGCGAGAGCCGGAGAGCGAGAGAGCGCGACAGGAGAACGAGAGACCGAGACCCGTAGATAGAGATAAGGCGAGCCAGAGAACGAGAGAACCCCAGAGCCAGGAGAGCGAGAGAGCGCGAGAAGAGAACGAGATCCGAGAACCCGGAGAGCGAGACCGCGAGCAGGAGAAACGCGAGACCGAGAGGCCGGATAGCGAGAGACCCGAGCAGGAGAACGGAGCGGAGGAGACGGAGAGCGAGAGATCGCGAGCAGGAGAAAAACGGAAAAGACCGAGACACCGGAGAGCGAGAGACCGCGAGCAAGAGAAACGAGAGACCGAGAGCAGTGAAGCGCGAGAGCGCGAGCAGGGAACGAGATGGACGAGACCCGGAGAGCGAGAGACCGCGAGCAGGGGAACGAGGGCGACCGAGAGCGGAGAGCCGCGAGAGCGCGAGCAGGGAGAAACAGAGAGACCGAGACCCTGAGAGAGAGAGACCGCGAGCAGAGAAGAGGAGACCGGGAGCCGGAGAGGCGAGAGACAGCTGAGCAGGAGAAGAGGAGAGCGAGACACGGAGAGGAGAGAGCGAAGCCAGAGAAACGAGAGAGGAGACCGAGACCGGAGAGCGAGAGAGCGGGCAGGAGAAGAGAGACCCAGAGCCGGAGAGCCGAGAGACCGCGATCAGGAGAACGAGCGACCGGAGCCGGAGAAGAGAGAGACCGCGAGCAGGAGAAAGAGAGGAGACGAGAGCCGAGAGGAGGAACCGCGAGCAGAGAAATAGAGGACCGGAGAGCGGAGAGCGAGAGAGAGCGAGTCAGGGGAGAAACGAGGAGACCGAGACCCGCTAGAGCGAGAGCCCGCGAGCAGGAGAACGCAAGAGGGACCGGAGCCGTGCCGTTGAGTGGGGCCATGGGGCATGTACCCGCTGAGGGCGAGAGACCGAAGGAAGCGGAGAGCGAGAAGACCGCGGGGGACAACAAGCTGGGGAGAACGAACAAGCAGAGAAGGAACCGGACGAGCCGGAGGGAGAGAGCGAGCAAGAGAGAGCGCGAGCAGGAAAGATGCACCGTAGCAAGAGGGAGCCCGAGAGGAAAAGCCGGGAAGAGCGAAGAGAAGCGCGGGAGCAGTAGCGACACGCACGAGGGCGCCCGATACCGGTGCGTTCGAGAAGGCGACGAGGATACCGCGCAGCCAGGGCAGACGAAGGCGAAGAGACCGAGAGCCGGACCGGGGGCATTGCAATATGACCCCCTTCGGATCGAGAGCTGTCAGCAGATTTTGTAGAAAAGAAGAGAGTAGAGATCTGAATAGATGAGCGAGAGATCCGCTGAGCAGATGGGGAAATTGCCTATTAACAGCCGAAGTAACGAGTCAGGTGGCGGTCTACCAGACCCGGGTGGAGAAGGAGGACTCGCGAGCAGGTGGGAAGCGTGAGAGACACCGAGTAGACGCCGGAGAGCGAGAGAGCGCGGAGCAGAAGAACGAGCGCCCTGATAGCCGGAAAAAGCTGAGGAGACGCGAGCAGGTGAGTAACGATCATAACCAGAGAGCGACTGTTCCACTCCATCTTACTATCCGCAAGTAACTATTCGCGTACGCAAGTGTCTTAGCTAACTTAGTAGCTAATAGAATCCAAAACTATCCAGGAATGCACTATCAGACAGAGTACTATACTCTTATGTCATATGTAGTAACTATATGCCATACTCCTGGGATATATCCTAATATACCTCTTATCATTAGAACTATATACGATATCTTTATCTCTAAGGTATATAGCTCTATCGATCATGAAACCCGGTCATAAGCTAAAACGCAGATATATACCATATGTAATCCGTATAATATTCTACGACATATACGATCTATAGACATATCATGAGACAATAATATAACCTAATACCTAAGAAGACAAGAAGAAATATATTATCATAATAAACGTCATTATACAATTACATAATAACTATCCTAATCCCTGGTGGATAATATTTTATATCCTTCATTAGTAACATACTAATGTCAGATGATCCTAATATATATTACCCTATATCAGTATAAACTAGTATACCTATACCTTATATCTATATCCACTCTATCATTATAGAACTATATACCTATATACTTATATAGACTACTAAGCGCCTAATATCCATATAATAATAGACACTATATCCTGAATAAATCGTATATAGTAACCTTCTATCATGAAATATAAGCATATACCTACCTCGTATAATATCTATATTCCTCTATCATTAAAGCTATAGTACCCATATCCTATATATCATATATCTAATCATATAACATTAACATGCTATGATGGGCAGTTCATTATGTCTATATATCTCTATAATTATAACTATATAACCTAATCTTTCATGAGAGACGGAGAGAGCAAAGGAGACCGCGAGCAGGAGAATGAAGGAGACGAGAGAGCCGGGGAGAGAGAGAGAGAGGGAGCTGAGAGAACAGAGGGACCGAGAGGGCGAGCGAGAGAGCTCTATCATTATAACTAGATACCTATATCCTCTATATCTATTATACCTCTATCATGTGGACAAACTCATATAATCGATGTAATCCTAACATAGGAAGAAGATATCTAATATCCGCATCATGTGATAACGTAATATAAATACCATATACCATTAGTATATATATACGGCTCTTATCAAGATAAAGCACTATAACCTGTATCCGGAAATATACTAATATACCTTATCATATATAAACTATAAACCATAATCCTTATAGGGACTATATATGTCTATCATTATAAACTATATATCCATAATCATTATATTATATATCTCTATCATGATAAATATAACCTATATCGCTGAGGAGTATAATCTAATAAATACCTACTATCATTATAACTATAGACCATATGGATATCTTGAAAGCCCCCGATAAATAATCTATATATCTCTATCCACTAATAACATACGGAGATAAACCTAATCATGCCGTATGATGAATCTAAAATACGATCGAATCATCGAGTGAATAGGGACTAATTATACCTATATCCTTATTAGATTATATCTCTAGTCACAGTGGAGACCGGATATACCTAGGGCTTATCCAGAAACCTAACATATAATCTATAGATACTCATCATTTGATTTAGAACTAGTATGCTATACACCCTGTGAGTAGTATCTATAATGTCCGTATCGCTGTACTAAATGTAAATACCCATATCCGGAAGAATAATATCTAATATAATCTCCTATACATAATAACCAAAAAAACCTATAGCCCAGTAGGTATCTATTATAGCCACTCTAATCGTGTATAAACAATAACCTATATCTTATACTATCAATACATCTAGTTGATTATTGTGTCTTAATAACTTATATACTAGATAGCATATATACCTCTATCATCGTATAACTATATAAGTACCATATAACCTGACATATTCTATTATACCTCTACAATAAAACTATAGATACCGAATATATCCGGGATATCTATCTATATACCTCTGATCAGTGATAAACTATTAGACCGTGGATGCGTGCTACCTAGGAAATAATAATCGGCCGGATAGTAATATCCGGCATATCAGTATAAACTAGGAAATACCAATATAATCCGAGGAAACACGCGAAAGTAACATATAATTATCTATAATCAGATAATATACTAAGTATAACGCTAGCCTGAAGAGATCTATTAGCGCTTGCATAATAACTAGTATCCCTAGATCCTGGTAATATATATATATTCTATTAGATAACTATATACCTATACTCTTATAGGTCTAATATAATGACTGCATCATTATAAGCTAAAACTATACCCTTATATCTATTATACCTGGCACAATTCCTTATAACTATATAGCACGATGAAGATCCTGTTAATCTAATATACCTCTATCATGTAGTAAAACTATATACTGATATAACTTATATCTAGTAGTACCTACTATCAGGAGAAACTAGATAAAATACCGAGACCCTTATATCGAGATGACCGCTGTCATGTGAGAACTAAAGGAGGAGGACGACATTAGATAAAATCCATGGATATCTATTAGGACGCGTCATACTGGGATGATAAAAGGGAACTAAAAAAACCAATAAGATCGAAAATGAAACCTAATAAATCAAGGGAGAGGCCCTTAATCATTATAAATGAGTATCGCGGAGGCTAATAGTCTTGGATATGTCTAGAATATCACTCTATATAGATAATATGGACTATAGTAGGACGCACTACATAATCCTTGGAATAGTCGATATAATATGAACCTCTGATCATGTAGGGGAGGGAGTAAGATAACTGAATACACCATAATGCTGATTATAGCATGATGTAGCTACATATCAGTAGATGAAAGGGAAACGATTAGGAAGAACACTGGGGAGATGATAGATCGTCAGAAACAGTGCTTGTCAGATTATGGAGACCATGCTGGAAAATCATGATGGAATAGGCAAGGGGTAAATACTATAATGCGCTAAAGGACAGGGAATAAAGATGCTATATAAATCGCTAGCAGTGAAAAGGAGGAAAGGGAAAGAATAGGAAGCCGACTAGTGATACCCTGGACTATGCGGTTATATAACAATGTGGTTATCTATATGAGATCTCTGAGATGAAGATAGATATTACCTAATGTATCCTAGGGTATCGTCATATATATCTCTGATCATTATAACGATAAACTTATATACTGGTGTACCTAGATGACCATCGATCCGACGTGAACAGGCCGGAAATACCGAGGACACCCTGGAAGGGCGGAACGGATATAAACCTAGGATACCTGAACCAAAGAAGTATAACTAGGCGATCCCTAAGATCTTATTATCTATATACCTCTATCAGTTAAACATATATACCTATATTCCTGTACTCTATAATATCTCTATCTCTTAATAAACTCGGGATACCTATATTCCTCTATCTATATAGTCTGTCGTGTCATGATAAACGATGATACCTAATCATTAATATCTATGAACCTCTGCATCATAGGGTATAACTATAATACCTATTTCTTAGATACATAGAGAGCTACTAGTTAGGCATATAAACTAGAGAGGTACCTATAGCCGGAGAAGCTGAGCCGCGAGCAGGAGAAACGAGAGACCGAGATCCTATAGGTAGTATAATCTCTATCCAGAGAACGAGAGACATAGATCCTGATATCATAGGGGCTGCTATCATGTAATAGGAATAATTATACCGAGACCCTATAGATCGTATATACCTATTAGGCAATTGTAACGAGATACCCGTGTATCCGGAGAGGGAGAGACCGCGAGCAGGAGGAACGGCAACCTTCCCCCCTTCCTTCCCTTCCGCTATTTCTCACCCGAGACCAGAGGGGGGGATATAGGAGACGCACCGCGCAGAGAGGACGAGAGACCGAAGAGCCGGAGAGCAGAGAGAGCCGCGAGCAGAGAACGACGAGAACCGCGACGCGGGAAGAGTGTAGAAAGAGAAGAAGGAAACGGAGCCCACATGCTGAGGACCGAAGAGACAGAGAGCGGAGAGCGAGAAGCGCGAGCAGGAGAAACGAGGGAGACCAGACGGGGAGAGAGCGAGAGAACCGCGAGCAGGAGAAGGAGAGACAGGAGAGCCGGAAGCGAGAGACCTGCGAGCAGGAGAACGAGAGACGGAGAGAGAGAGAGCGAGCGCGGCGAGCAGGAGAACGAGGGATTAAAAGACCGAGACCCGGAAGAAGAGAGCGACCTGAGAGCGAAAGAGAACGAGAGCGAGAGCCGGAGAAGCGAGAGACCGCGAGCAGTAAACTATATACCGATATCCCGGAGTGAGCTATATAGCGCGCGCATTATAACGAGATATGTACCTATAGTTCCTAGGAGATATCTATATCTGTCTAGACATTAGTACTAGATGAACCTATATCCTTAAGCGGAGAGAGCGCGAGCAGAGGAAACGAGAGAACGAGAGCGGAGAAGCGAGGAGGCGCGAGCGAGAGAACTCTATACCTATATCCTTAATATGTGAATATATCTCTAGCAGAGATAACGATCTACTAGTCCGTTGATCTCTGATAACCTCTATCCTATAACTATATACGCTAGCGACTATACTATATATATCTCATCAAATATACCTCAGTATACCTTATATCTTATATCTATATATCTAGTAAAGAAGGGGAACAATCATGGATAGTACGAACTATATAAGCCTATACGTATAATCCCTATATACCTCTATCAATAGAAAAATATATACCTGTTGATGAATTATCTATATACCTCTTATCATGATATACCAAATACCAGACCCTTAAAATAGAAATACCTCTAGTGCAAAGGTATTATATACCGATATTCACTTATGTATCTATATACCTCTTCATTAATAACTTTATACCAGATCCTGGGTATATCTATCTACCTCGTATCATTATAGACTATATACCTATATCCTGACAGGAGGAAAAGGAAACAGGATTTATGGAATAGATATTGCTAGTAATCTCTAGGATATCTACTAGCCAATTATGACCTAAATATACCGATATCCTTATAATTATTATGTGCTATCAGTATAGAAACTAATGAGCCTATACCATTGATATTGCATAATATACCTCTATATCATAGATAACTATTACCTATCTCCTTATATCTATATATTTTCGATATTAGCTATATAACTATTATCCGTATTATCTTATATCTCAAGATTATAAAGACAGAAGATTACACTAAATCCTTATGATCTTTGATCTCGATCTAGATGAAAATATATACCTATATCGCTTATAATCTAATATATCTCCCTTACATTGATAACTATAGACCTATATCCGGATATATACAATATATCTCTATCTTCTAATTAGGTATAGACCTATATCGTTATAGTCTATATACCCTGTCTATATTATAACTGGATATACCTATATCCCTTATATCGTATATAACATTATTCATGATAAACTATTACCCAAATCTCCTTATATACTATTATCTCTATCTAGATAACTATATACCTAACATCGCTGAGTAATCACAGATCTATTCTCTATCATAAAATAATTATACCATATCCTTATATCCTCTTCTGCATCATGCAAATATGACACTGATAAAACCTAACCCTATATCTCTATAACTCTATCCATGTATACCACTAATAGCCCTATACCTTATGATCTCTATCTCTCTATCATTAGAAACGAATATAACTATACCCTTTATAGTAACTATACCTCTTCAAATATAACTAAATATACATGTATCCGGAGAGAAGATGGACCCGCGAGCACAGAGATAACGAGGATACCCTGGAGCCGATGCGCGAGAGGACCAGCGAGCACAGAGAACGATAGAGAGCGATACCCTAGAGAGAGATAGTCGCGAGCCATAAAGCGAGATACAACAGAGACCGGGAGAGAGGCGAGCGAGCGCGGTCAGGACGAACGCGAGACCGAATGAAGCCGAGAGCGCGAGAGTAGACCGGAGCAGGAGAACGAGAGACCGAGATCCGAGGGAGAGCGAGCGATAGCTCGAGGCAGGATAAACGAGATACCGAGACCCGGGAGCGGAGATACCTCGAGCAATATAACGTAGAGCCGGAATCCGGATATGATATACGCCTCGGCGTCAAGTGAAGAACGAGATGAACCTATACCCCGGATAGCTAGATACCCTCTATACAAAGATAACTCTATGACGGATCAATATAGTCGAATATACGTCTATACATTAAACTAGATTAGTCTATGCACCTGTATAGATATATATTCTCTATTCCAGATAACTATGAGCTGAATCCTTATATCTATTAATCTCTCTCATTAAACTTATACTATTATCCTTATATCTATAATATCTCTATTCATTATAACATCTACCTATATCCTGTATATCTATAACCTCTATCATTATAACTATAGACCTATAACCCTTGATATGGCGAGGGTATACCTCTATCCATATAAACTATATACCTATATTGCGTATGTATATAGTTGTTGTAGGTATGTAAAACAGTTATATAGCAGTAGGTGTTGTAGAACTTAGGCAATGTGCACAAAATTTGCCACTCAACAGCTGTTCCATCATTTGCCTTCCTTTCCCATGTAACAGGAATCTTGGGTCTAGTGAAATGGAAGCCAGTGGAAGCCAGAGAAAGGCTTGGAGGTGTGTATTTTCAAATGTAAACAGGAATGTTATATCCCCTGTCTGCTAACCCCTGGCGAGTGTATAGCTAAGAGGGAATTTGCCAGTCTGATGGAGGATGCTGCCAGATACCGAGAAAGTCCACGGAATGGCTATAATCATGCCAATAGTGGGAGTAGGATCCCTGGAATATGATGTGAAGATTCTAAAATCGTCGAACTCATCCACTCGTTGCATTATGGATCATCCTGAAGGGTAACACTGCGCAGAGTTTGAGGGAGAGGTAAAAGGCGCAAACCGAGTATGCAGTTTCTGGGCCAAGTTGATGGGAGGGAAATCCCTAGAACCTGTCTGTGAGAATGACCCCAAATAAAATTCTCCTTGGCAATGTGGGAATCTCACGAGGGGAAACAATTACCCGATGGAAAGCCAAGGATGTGGGATCTAGACCAAACAGGTGCATAGCGATTTGGGGCGTAGTCTGTCTTGTAGAGGGGGGAACAGGGAAAAGGGAGAAGGTAGGGGGCTTTGAAATGTGCCAGAATAAGGGGGGGGCATTTGCTTAAGGATGGGTGTACCAAGTTGTTAGGAACGTAAGCAAGTGGGTGTAATCGTCAAAGTGGCGGTGAGTGGCTTTTTTGTGGCTGTTACATGGACGGGAAGGCTCCCGAGGAAACATTGAGAAATTGATCTGCGATTGTATATGTGCGAGGGTTGACATGGGCCTGGGGCTGATAGAAGGATGGGAGGAAACACAATGGGGAGATATCGCGGTGTGGCCTGTGTGGGGTTACATTTGGGAGGGAAGGAAAATTGCACCTGTGTATAGGCAAAACTTACTTCTCCTTTTGGCTTTCTGGGGTCGCTAGACCTTGCAAGGCCGTGCTTAAAACAAGCCAAATGAACAGACCAGACAAAAAAAAAGGACGCAAGAGGCGCACACCTTACGAATAGGCTCCCAAGGAGGAGGGGAGAGGTCGTTGGGAACATTGGCTTAGGCTTGCCCTATAATGAACCAGATAACACCATTGTCTTGCATCACAAAGATGGGGAACGTGTGAGTCATGGACTTGTTATAATAAAGTAAAAAGACACATTGTCAAATGATGCAGCTTGCACTTGAAAACTAGGTTGCAAAAAAAAAAAAAGCAAAGGAAGTCACTACTTCCTAACGTCTTGTTTTGATCATGCTCTGCTAGGGGGCTCCCCTGGCAATGGAATTTAAATTTCGTTCAGAGATGATATTTCTCATCGCCGCACCTCCTCCCTCACGTCCTGCCCACTGATCAAGCCACATTAAAATTTTAGTCTACCACTAATATTTTCACATGAAAAGAAAGCAGCAACAAAGAGCTATCTGGTCATTGAATCCAGACATGAGATTTTCCTGCTAATCCCTGGAAATGTATCGAAAGACCTTAGTGTGGCATTTTATCAACAAAGGGGGAGGAATGGTGGAGGCATTTCCTCATGAATGATGACTATGATATACCATAGAGTAGCCTCTAACCTCCTGTCCTGAAGTGTGTTTCCCGTAAGTGCTTGTTAAGGGAACTGATTACGCGGAATATAACAAATGCCACCATTACATATGTTGAGGTCTCCGCATAATTTTCATCCCTAGAGAATTAAAGCAGATGGTTACATTTGGGAAATGGAAAAAGTAGACAAGAGCTGATGATGAAAGACAAAAAAAAGAGAAGAAGAAGATCACCAAGTGAAAATGCAGCAGATGCTTGACAAGAGGAAAAAGAAAGGAGAAGAGAAACATGAAAGACACCAATAACAGGAATCCAACAGCCGTGCGCGCATTTCAAACCGATGGTGTGGGCATTGGAAAATTAAGTTTAATAGGAATACAATAAAGGGGGGGAGGTTAGGTTTTATTTGAGGGCTAGGTGGATGTGAGGAAGAGAGGGAAGGAAGACCACAGGGCAGGGGGTGGGCATGAGGAATGATTGACTTGATTTTTTGCGCAAGCTCAAGGGGGCTCTTCTCATTACGGACTTTCAAGCAGAAGGAAGAAATATGGTGATTTCCGAGCTGAGATTGCCAAGCATACTTTCAAGTGAATGGACTGAACACAAAGCCGATGCTGGATGAAAAGCTGCACGCGGCGGTGTCGGTTAGAAGATGTGATGAAACGCGCGGGGGGCGGTTGTGCTAGTGGGGAGGGCTCGGCAAATCAAGCGGGAGGGAAAACCGACTAGGGGCCCGACAATGGCGCGCTGGGCGTTCTAGCGCAAGGGACTAGCAGCTTCCCCACACCAGCACTTCCTTTTTAGTCCTGTTTCAAACACCTTACTATTTCCACGCGTTTCAGGTTTTCCAAGATACGGGCATTCAGGAGCAACCAGCAGAGGTTACCAGTCTATTTCAGCTATGGGAGTTCGGCGTCCTGTATCCACGGGGAAGGGTAGGGGGTAGGTGTGGTATAAAGACTCCGTATTTGGGAAACGTTCTGCCAGTGATTTTAGGCCCTGATGGACGGCATGCAAGGGACGCAGCAGAAGCCGGCAAGCAGAATCCAGTGCTAAATGCAGCCGGTCGAGGGCAGGAAAACTGGGCAATCATTGCGACCGATCATCAAGGAGAGGTAACACACCCACGCGGATACGAAGGACCAATGCGCCGGGCTCATGGAAAACTCGGATACTTGTAAGACTAGCGAAATTATGCAGGTCGAATCCCATCTCAATTCCAACATTGGCCCACATAACATTTTACATCCATTGACAGAACCATACACAACATTGCCAGTCCACCATTAACAGCATATTGGACACCACATCATCAGCTCCCACTACATTCCCACATAGCATTCAACCTCTAACATTCCACATAGTTTGGACGGTACGGGACATCTGTGATTGGATTATGTGCCACGACACATCCATGGTCCTATCGAGTGACACCAAAATGGTTATTTATGTGGGTGGAGTCTCTGGTAACGTTAAGGGATAGCAAGCGATAGCGGCGTGAGAGGAGAGGGTTGACTGCGCAGGAGGATGCAGTACAGCAGCTAACACTGGGTACTCCCACAGGCATATCGGATGGTGAAAACAAAAACTTTCTAGGTTCCTGGACGAAACCAGCAAGGTAATTGAACCTCCTTTACCTCTACTACACCTGTCAATGCTTCACCCTGTACGTTTACAAGGTACCCATCAGAACAGCTCTGTCTTTGGTCGCAAGTGGGGATAGTCTATTAGTCTTTCCCCATTTTACTGCACCGGCGTGGCCTCGATTACACAGCACTGGGATGGAGGAGGCTCGAGTTGGGCATGGCATGTCCTGCCAGTTTAATTTGTTTATTGGATTTGGTATTTGGTATTGCCTAATATTGGTATTTTAAATAATGGATGAGGTATTTGCACCTTACTAGGTATTGGCTTGCTCTGATATTATCCGGATTTCGTTGTATTGCACTGACTAATCGTATGGTTATTATATCCGGATCTTTGTAATTTTATTTGCCATGGACTGTATTGGTTATTATATCTCTCTGTTGTATTGCACTGTACTTGCTTGGTTATTTTATATCCGGGATCTGTGTATTTCA
>JAACNH010003809.1:0-13398 GCA_019447015.1 Hymenochirus boettgeri
CCAGTGTGACAGGAGTGGTACCCAGTGTGACAGGAGTGGTGTCTGCTGATGAAACTTTGTTTGTAAGGAGTGTAAGAAAGCAGTTAAGCTTGCTAAAATTAATAATGAAGTTAGGATAGCTGAACAAAGCATTGCTAACCCCAAACATTTTTTTTAATTTTTTTTTTTATTAATAGTAAGAAGATGAGGGCTGAAAATGTGGCACCATTAATTAATGGGGATAAGTTAGTTACGGAGGATGGCGATAAAGCAATTTTTTTCCCCTCTGTAAAGACTGTAAAAGATCCAATTACTGATAGCTTAGAGTATAGCAGCAATAATGGTGAAAAAGATGCAAGTGCACTTTGGTTAACCGAGAATATTTTGCAGAATCTATTAAATAAGGTTAATATCAATAAATCCCCTGGACCAGATAAAATACATCCTCGGGTCCTTAGGGAGCAAAGTTCAGTTTTATCTAGGTCATTATTTACCAATAGAACATGTCAGAGGACACACGGGCATCCCTTAAGGCGTGAAGAAAAGAAATTTAATCGGAAAGGGTTTTTCACTGTGAGAACGGTAAAGCTATGGAACTTTCTACCAGTGGACGTTGTTATGGCAGGTTCATTGGTCAGTTTAATAAAAAGCTGGATGAGTTTCTACAAACAAGGAATGTTACAAGTTACTGGTATTGATACATAAAGTCAGTATGGGAAGGGTTCTTCACTGTGAGAACGGTAAAGCTATGGAACTGTCTTCCAGTGGACGTTGTAATGGCAGGTTCATTGGTCAGTTTAATAAAAAGCTGAATGAGTTTCTACAAACAAGGAATGTTACAAGTTACTGGTATTGATACATAAAGTAGAGTTGGGAAAGGGTTCTTCACTGTGAGAACAGTAAAGCTATGGAACTGTCTTCCAGTGGACGTTGTTATGGCAGGTTCATTGGTCAGTTTAATAAAAAGCTGGATGAGTTTCTACAAACAAGGAATGTTACAAGTTACTGGTATTGATACATAAAGTAGAGTTGGGAAAGGGTTTGTCACTGTGAGAACAGTAAAGCTATGGAACTGTCTTCCAGTGGACGTTGTTATGGCAGGTTCATTGGTCAGTTTAATAAAAAGCTGGATGAGTTTTTGAAAACAAGGAATGTTGCAAGTTACTGTTATTGATACATAAAGTAGAGTTGATCCAGGGAAATTTCCGACTGCCACCAGAATTTCCCCTTCATAATTCTGGTGGGTATTTTTTGCCTTCCTCTGGATCAACAGTTAGGCAGGAAGTGTGGGTATTGCTGAGTGGATTGAATTGGATGGATGTATGTCTTTATTCAACCTCAAATACCATACTATTAAACTCTTCAGAGGATATGCAATCGTTACAGGTAGATCTAGATAGATTGCCACATTGGCCTCTCTAGTTTATACAGCGATTACTTTTCCTTTTACTTTATGCAGAGATTACTGATCCCTATACTTTATATAGTGATTACTGGTCCATTTACTTTATACAGCGATTACTGGTCCCTTTACTTTATACAGTGATTACTGGTCCCTATACTTTATACAGCGATTACTTTTCCCTTTACTTTATACAGCGATTACTGGTCCCTATACTTTATAGAGCGATTACTGTTCCCTTTACTTTATACAGTGATTACTGTTCCCTTTACTTTATACAGCCATTACTGTTCCCTTTACTTTATAGAGCGATTACTGTTCCCTTTACTTTATACAGCGATTACTGTTCCCTTTACTTTATAGAGCAATTACTGTTCCCTTTACTTTATACAGCGATAACTGGTCCCTTAACTTTATACAGCGATTACTGTTCCTATTACTTTATACAGCGATTACTGTTCCCTTTACTTTATACAGCGATTACTGTTCCCTTTACTTTATAGAGGGATTACTGTTCCCTTTACTTTATACAGCGATTACTGTTCCCTTTACATTATACAGTGATTACTGTTCCCTTTACTTTATACAGTGATTACTGTTCCCTATACTTTATACAGCGATTACTGTTCCCTTTACTTTATACAGTGATTACTGTTCCCTTTACTTTATACAGTGATTACTGGTCCCCTATACTTTATACAGTGATTACCGTTCCCTTTACTTTATACAGTGATTATGGTCCCTATACCTTATACAGAGATTACTGTTCCCTATACTGTATAAAGAGATTACTGGTCCCTATATTTTATACAGTGATTATGGTCCCTATACCTTATACAGTGATTACTGGTCCCTATACTTTATACAGTGATTATGGTCCCTATACCTTATACAGTGATTACTGTTCCCTTTACTTTATACAGTGATTACTGTTCCCTATACTTTATAAAGAGATTACTGGTCCCTATACTTTATACAGTGATTATGGTCCCTATACCTTATACAGTGATTATTGGTCCCTTTATTTTATACAGCGATTACTGGTCCCTTTACTTTATACAGCGATTACTGGTCCCTTTACTTTAATCAGAGATTACTGTTCCCTGTCCTTTATACAGTGATTCACTGTTCCCTATACTTTATACAGCGATTACTGGTCCCTTTACTTTATACAGTGATTACTGGTCCCTTTACTTTATACAGTGATTACTGGTCCCTATACTTTATACAGTGATTACTGGTCCCTATACTTTATACAGTGATTACTGGTCCCTATACTTTATACAGTGATTACTGGTCCCTTTACTTTATACAGTGATTACTGGTCCCTTTAATTTATACAGTGATTACTGGTCCCTATACTTTATACAGTGATTACTGGTCCCTATATTTTATACAGTGATTACTGTTCCCTATACTTTATACAGTGATTACTGTTCCCTTTACTTTATACAGTGATTACTGGTCCCTTTACTTTATACAGTGATTACTGTTCCCTTTACTTTATACAGTGATTACTGGTCCCTATACTTTACACAGCGATTACTGTTCCCTTTACTTTATACAGTGATTACTGGTCCCTATACTTTATACAGCGATTACTGTTCCCTTTACTTTATACAGTGATTACTGGCCCCTATACTTCATACAATGATTTCTGTTCCCTTTACTTTATACAGTGATTACTGGTCCCTATACTTTATACAGCGATTACTGTTCCCTTTACTTTATATAGTGATTACTGGTCCCTATACTTTATACAGTGATTACTGGTCCCTTTACTTTATACAGTGATTACTGTTCCCTATACTTTATACAGTGATTACTGTTCCCTTTACTTTATATAGTGATTACTGGTCCCTATACTTTATACAGTGATTACTGGTCCCTTTTCTTTATACAGTGAGTACTGATCCCTATACTTTATACAGTGATTACTGGTCCCTATACTTTACACAGCAGAAAGTCAAGCTCTGTATGAACACGTATGTTTGAAAACAGATGCGGAAAGTAAAATAAAATGGTTTGTATTGGGTCTTTTGTTTAGACTAACAAAGGCAAACAACACAATTATCACACCGGGGCTTGTACCATGCGGGTGGGGGTTACACTAAGGAGAGTTATACTGAGCGTTAGGGATAAAATAAACGCGGTTACGGACGGAATGTACACAGTGGTGGAACTCTATGTAAATGTGCTTCATCTCAACACATTAGTAGGAACCATAATGTGACATTTGTACAGAAATCGCATGCCCCGTATAAAAGTGTAAAGAAGCCAATAGACTGTCCCTTAGAGATGTACTGTGGGTTCTAATTGAACCCAGTTTCGAATCAAATCTGAGGGTTTCGAAGTCCTGATGAAACTTTTGGAACTCCCGGAATTTACGAAACCCGAATTTTCCGAGTTTGAGATTTTTATAGAAAATTTGGATAATTATTGAAATCAAAAGTAGATGATTTTCGAAAATGAAAAATCGAAAGTAGATGATTGAAAAATGAAAGTAGACGATTTTTGAAAATAGAAACTCGAATCGAAAATTCAAAAACTAAACTAAACTAAACAGTTTCGAACATCTCTACATGTGACTCCATTATGACCCCATAACAAGGACCAGGATTCAGTAGGTACAAGGTCCCTGTAGGTCCCTGTCAGACAGTAAGGGGAAGTAATAACGTTTTCTGTTTATTTGAACCTGTGAAAACCAGATATTTGGTAGAGAATCAGGGACTCAGAACATAAGAAAAACCTTTGTTGCGAATAAACACAAATAACATGTAACCGAGTAAAAAAAACTAGAAATGGAAAGTATAAACTTTGAATTTGAATAGTGTTTTTGCATTTATGATCATAAAACTAACTTTTATTTTATGAATATTTTTAGGATCAAAATTATTTATTTTTTTGACTATAGTTACCCTTTAAGTATGGCTGCAACAGAGATATGAGGGTAGGTCAGTATGTGTGTGTACCTGTGTCTGTGTGGGAATTAGGGGTTTTAATCACATGACCCTAAAACCTTGGAATGACCTCATTTGAGGATTGTACCCATTATAGTCAATGGGAAACAAAATGTCCTGAAACTCCCCGATAACACTGATTCCTTAGCTAGAAGATACCACTGTCTCCATGTGTCCCGCACATTTGTACCGAACAAATGTGGGAAGAGACAGCATCCCCCCAACTGTCAACATTTCCCCTGAGACCAGGTTTGAAGGGTCTGGACCAGAGTCCTGGTAAAACGTGCAAAGCCCCACAATAGGCAGGGTGTCCAGGGCATAAAAGGGAATAAGAAGATAAAAGAACAGAAATCTGTCTCTTCCAGTTCCATTACAATTTGTGTGTTTCATTAATATTCCTTTATTAAATGACACTAGGGGATATGGGGATGGAACATGGTTCTCTTACATGAGATCTGCTCGTAAATTAATTAGATTTCATCATTTCTGAATGGACAACTGATATTATATCTACAACTAATACTGTTTATTAACTGGCCCTTATTTCTTATTTACAAAGAGTTCAACCCAACCACAGCCCCCTCCTCCCATAGTACCCAGGGGAAGGAGCTAAACCACTAGGTCACCCCTGGAATTGCTCTACATGCCCCATTCTATTCTGTAACTAGGTCACCCCTGGAATTGCTCTACATGCCCCATTCTATTCTGTAACAATCAGGCTTTTAGTGCCTGAAAGAAGGTTAAGTGATAACTACGAGATTCTTTAATGAAGTGGCCAGGCAGGTAACGGTGTTGTGAAACATGGCCCAGGTTACAGTTCAGTCTCTCTTCATATACGAAAACACCACAAGAAAGCTACCAATATGTCTCCATTTATTGTAGTAAAACGAACCTGAACCAGTAGATATACCACGTCCCCTTTCTCTCTCCGCTCCCCCTCTACTAAACACACACTTATGAGCAATGGTACTACTTCCTGAATTTCCATCACGTGTCTATTCCCTCTAGGATACAAAAGGCTTCACTTTATAGGAGAAGAGCCAGATAAGTACTGACAGGGACGGATTACATTAGCCACTAGGCCGGCACGCCACAGGGGCGGCAAAAAGAAAAGAAAAGTGTAAAGCAGAATGGCATCCCCATTTTAAATGTACACAATGCAGTCAGTGTGGCACACAGAAGGCTTTACGGGTTCGTAGTTAATCAGAAATGGGCAGCGTTGGCGATTTTGGCTAGGAGGACAGGTCCCTCACCTCTTACAAAGCTCTGCTCAAGCCAATAAAGGACCGCGTACAGGTGTACAGGAAGTACAAGTGAGCTGGCCAGGGGAGAAGAAAAACAGAAACAGAGAAACAAGTATAAATCCGGCCCGAGAATGGTAAGTACTGGGTTTGGGGCTGGGGGGTGGGGGAGTCTTTATTAAACTCTGACAGCCAGTCAAGGTTTAATGGAGACTCGTTTTTAACGTTCCCACGATGGTCCGGGATTAATCCGACTGCGACATGGAGTCAGGAACATTTTTTCCCGTGTTTTGGAGTTGACTTTGGGCTTCACATAAGGGTTTTTCTTCCTCTGGATCATCTCTGAATAGGGTAGGATTTGGGATTTGTTTGATAGGAATTGTGATGTTTAAAAGGGGAACAGAAACCTTAACCAATCCCCCTCCCTTTGGCTTGCTACCAGGGTAAGACCTTATGCTTCATACACATGTTGATGGGGCCCTGGCCCGCAATGTATAATGGTGCATGGAGGGCCATTTTGGTCGGACTATTGGTTAGTGTATGTTCGCTTGGTCGGGCATTGTGGATGGGTCAACCGCGGATCATCCACAATTGCCTGAACCGAGTGCCCTAAATCTACCCGGAAAGGGCGTTCGGGACACCATTGATGCCGCACAGCTTCAGGCCCGTGATGAACATTGTGTAAAGGCCTTTAATCACTAGATCCTCACCCCTGGGGGTACAGCAGGTAGTTCAGATACTACCTCCTAGCTGCAGGTGTGCTCTGTACTGCTCATTCTGCCCCGCGCTATTCATAGGCTACCGGCCCGGCAATGGGAGGGGGCAGGGCTGGCAAGGAGTGGCAGCCAGCTATGGAGGTAAGTGTCCAACCCACCTAATTGTTACTTACAGGGTGAGGATCTAGTGGTTTCATCCTCACCTGGGTAAAGAGGGGGGGGGGTATATTTAGATTTTTGTTTCCTTTTATTTAAATAAGTTGATCCAGGGAGGTATCCGATTGCCACAGGGAGTCAGGAAGGAATTTTCCCCTATGGGGTTTTCGCCTTCCTCTGGATCAAACTTGGGGATAGGGTTAGAATTGGGAGATGGGGTGTTAGAAGCCTATTATTAATAAAATAAAAACAATTATTGATAAAATCTGTGTCTGGGTTTTCTTTCCCTTATATTTCCCTTGTAATATGGGGCGGGATCCATAGTATCAGGATCTTGTGGTTGTAAGATAAATATCTAAACCAATATATTTCATTTAAAATGTGTCACCAAATTGGTATTCCCCACAAAAAGGGGGGGGGGGGGGAAAAGTTTAATGGGTCGGGACCAATAGAATTGTCTAAACAAATAAATAAAAAAAAGAACAAGAGTGTCCAACAAACCACCAGCCCCCTCCTCCCATAGTACCCAGGGGGGGAGGAGCTAAGGAGCTAAACCACTAGGTCACCCTGGGAAGTCTCTGAAATGCCCATGCTATTCTGAACAATCAGGCTTTTAGTGCCTGTCTGTCTCTCCCGACATATCCATGGAATCAAGGAGAATGTCTTCCAATAGCTGTCTGGGAACAGCCCACTGTCTATGGGGAGAGGACCGAATGGTTTCCATCCTCACCCTGTGGAATATTAGTGGATTGGTGGTTTAGGGCAATTTAATTAGCCTTTCATATTAAAGATTGGGTTATGCAATAAATTACAATATTTCAGGGGTTATTAGTCATTCAATACAACAAAACAAAGTATCTAAATGTAACCAAATAACTATAAGATCTAAACAACAACCAAGACTCTCACCTATTTGAAAGGGCACGTTGACCCTCCCACAACTTCCCCACCACACTGGGGAGATAGGTATTGCAAGTGGAGGGTTTATGCGGGGATGGGGAAGGTAAGAATCACATCGGAAGGAGGTCATGGCATTTAAGATTAAAATGTAATGGATTGGCCTTTTAGTGATACAGGTACCCAGTAAGACAGGACTGGTACTCAGTGAGACAGGAGTGGTACCCAGTAAGACAGGAGGGGTACCCAGTGAGACAGGAGTGCTATATAGTGTGACAGGAGTGGTACCTAGTGTGACAGGAGTGGTAACCAGTGAGACAGGAGTGGCACCCAGGAGAGACTGTTATGGTCGTGCCCCTTACCCAGTCCCTGTTGTATTCAGTTGGTCGTAGAGATCTGAAGCAGTGGTGACCCATCCAACACCATCATTAGAAATCACTTTACCAATAACTAGTAATGCAACTATAAACTACTACTTTTAGAAATAATGATTTTTATACGGAGGCTTTTCCTTTTATGACATCCGCAACATTACAGCTTGCATACCATGTATGTAAGTTAGTTATCATGTCAAAATGCATCTACCACCGCATGGTGCTTTAGGAAATTTGCTCGCACATCTTCAACACAATTTCCTCTCAATATCTTCCTCCACAGAACCTAAGAGCATGCTTTCGGGATATGCCTGCGGTAGATGCGGCGGGAGATGCGCCACTGGTGCGCCGCCCTGAACAGCCCGCCTGAAACACCGCGCCTGAACCACGACGGGAAGGAGGGAACCCCAGTAACCCCATGTGGTTTTTTTTTGTTTGTTTTTTTCATGTACTATTTAAAAAAAAAATTATATTTTAACATAAAAACGTTATGAAAAAAAAAATGTTTTGGGCTTTTTTTTCGATATATCGAATTTTCGATAGATTCATAATCAATTTTTATTTGAAACATTACAATACACATATCTATTTAGCTATCGCATATGTCTGTACTTCATAATTGTATATACCTTACCATTATGCCATTACAACAAACACACACATTGACCACTTCCCCTATATATGAGTTTTCCACACAACAGCGGAAAGACGGCGCTGGGGGTACTGGGTTACATAACATGTGCCCACTGACGGTTTTGCACACCATTGTTGTGGGGCACGGCATGGCTTGGCCCCACTGGACATACCTTCCCTCACCCCCATTGGCTACTCTTCCCTCAGAGTATGCTTCGTGCAAGGGGAAAGTATATGAAGGGTAAGAGCTCTCGTAGGAACCTAAGCACCATTTGATAAGCAGGCCCACACTTGGTGTAATATTGGAGTACTGTCTCTCGTGCCGGCAGGATTACCCATAGTCTGACAAAACTTAGCCCCAGTATAGCTGTTTTGTGCTGTAATGAGATGGTCAGAGTGGTACACCGCCAAAGGCTGTCTGATTAGCTGCTAAAGGCAGCACTGGTCAGCTACACAAAACACACTTGACACACAGACTCAAATACAACAAACAAACAGGACCCTAGACCGTCTAAAGGTCAACACAAATTTTGTCCAAAGGACTTATAGGGGGGTTTGTCTTTAAAAGGACTTTTGGGTCTCACAAGGAGGTTAGTCCTTAAAAGGACTGTGGGGTCTCAAGATGTGTGATATAGGGGTGGGTAACAACAAGTACTAAACCAACACACACTGAAATCCACACACAGAAGCTCAGACAGACTCAAAAAGCGGCAAAATCTCTCTCCAACTCCTACACTGGTCAGGTCTCCACTAAACACACGAGCCAAACGACAACACTGCACAAAATGTCGCCTGGAAGCAGCCTTTTTATACCCATGGGCTGGCAATACATCATGTGTGCTGCCCATTGGCTAATTTGGGTCATGTGGCTTGCTCCTGTCTTGAAAAATAAATCCCCATGCAGAAATTTTCGCGAATTGTAACAAGAATTTCTCGTTTTTATACAAAATTCTCGGTAATTACGAGATTCCCGCGTAATTACGGAACTTGTTCTCTGCTTTCCGGTTTCTTCCAATTCTCGCATCTCTGAAAGATCGTAGATTTCCTCCGATTACGGGACCTCGTATTTTCGAAATTTTCGAAAAAAAAAAAATCCGCACGTTTTCGAAGGCGGAAAATCCGGACTAATCCGCCGTTCGCGGAAGGGATAATCCGCGGCGGACCTTTCCAGGTTTCGGGTCCGCGACCCGGGCCTCTAATAAGTAACTAAAATAGAACTCCTGTTAATGTATAGGGACCAGTAATCACTGTATAAAGAAAGGGACAGTAATCACTGTATCAAAGTATAGGTAACAGTAATCACTGTATAAAGTTAACAGGTACTCAGTATCACTACTGTATAAGTAAAGGGAACAGTAATCACTGTATAAAGTATAGGGACCAGTAATCACTGTATAAGTAAAGGACCATAATCACTGTATAAAGTATAGGAAACATTAATTCACTGTCTAAAGTATAGGGACGTAATCATATAAGTAAGGACCGTAATCACGGATAAAGTCAAGGGACCGTAATCACTGTATAAAGTATAGGGGACCAGTAATCACTGTATAAGTATAGGGACCAGTAATCCACGGTAATAAAGCTTAAGATACCGTAATCACTGTATAAAGTATAGGGACCATTAATCACGGTATAAAGTAGGGAACAGTAATCACTGTATAAGTAAAGGCAACAGTAATCACTGTTAAAGTAAAGGGACAGTAATCACTTATAACGTAAAGGGATACCATAATATCACGTATAAAGTAAGGAAGTACTCACTGTATAAAGTAAAGGGAATACTAACACTGTATAAAGTATAGGGGACCAGTAACACTATATAGGGACGTAATCGCTGTATAAATATAGGGAACAGTAATCGCTGTAAGTAAGGGACAGTAATCGCTGTATAAATAAAGGACATAATCGCTGTATCAAAAGTATAGGTACGATCACTGTATAAAGTTAGGGAACAGTCAACCATTACACCTGGTGCACTCAAGTCATGGGAATTGGAAAATCCCTGATCAACTCTACTTTTAAGTATCATACCAGTAATCTGGCAACATTTCTTGTTTGCAAGAACTCATACTGTACAGCTTTCTTTTTAACTATCCAATGAACCTGCCATCACCACGTCCACTGGAAGACATTCCATAGCTTTAACCGTTCTCACAGTAAAAAACCCTTTCTGAACTTGAAGCCTAAATTTATGCTTCAAGGTAAGGTAAGGTAATGCGGTAAGGCCTCATTTTGGAATATGCATTGCAATTTGGAATCCTGTGTACAAAAAGGACATCTTTGAAATGGAAAGGGTTCAGAGATGGGCAACTAATTATAAGGGGATTGGGGAGCTGAATATGAAGAGAGACTGGAAAAGTTAACAATATGTACCTGGAGAACAGGCGCTTGCGTGGGGGTATGATTACTGTTATAAATACATTAACGGGCCATACAAATAAACTATCTGGGGCATTGTTTCACCAATAGAAACATGTCAAAGACACGAGACATCCCTTAAGACTTGAAAGAAAAAAGGTTAGGCTTCAGCTCGGAAAAGTTTTCACTGTGAGAATGGTAAAGCTATGGAACTGTCTTCCAGTGGACGTTTGTTTATGGCAGTTCATTGGTCATTTTCAAAAAAAGCTGGTGATATTTCTGCAAACAGGAATGTTACAAGTTACTGGTATTGATACATAAAGTAGAGGTTGATCCAGGGAATTTCCGATTGCCACTTGGAGTCAGGAAGGAATTTTTTCCCCCTTCGTAAATTTGGGGTTTTTTTTTTTGCCTTCCTCTGGATTAACAGTTTGCAGGAAATGAGGATATTGCTAGATGGGTTTGGACTGGAGGGGACGTATTCTTTATTCAACCTCAAATACATACTATAATCTATTTTCCAAGTCTTAAGGGATTGTCCCGGTGTCCTCTGACATGTTCTATTGGTGAACAATGCCCCAGATAGTTTATTGTATGGCCGTATATGTATTTATCACCAGTAATCATATCCCCCACGCAAGCGTCTTTATACTAGAAAATTATTTGCTGGCTCTGGCTGTTGCCGCCTGGCACTGCTTGCTACATTTAAGTTTTGTTATCCACAAAACTCTTACATCCTTTTCCACAGGGATCCACTTAACACAGACCATTTATAGTATAAGCAGCAAAAGGATTGTTTAAGTCCAAAATTCATCACCTTACATTTCTCAACATTGAATCTCATCTGCCACTAGAGAGGCCAATGTGACAATCTACTATCAGATCTCTACCTGTAACCTTGCATATCCTCTGAGAGTTTAATAGTATGGTATTGAGTGTTGAATATTGACATACGTCCATCCAATTCAATCCACTCAGCAAATCCACACTCCATTCCTGCCTAACTGTTGATCCAGGGAAGGCAAAAAATACCCACCAGAATTAAGGGGAATTATGGTTGGCAGTCGTAATTTCCCTGGATCAATTCTACTTTATGTTCAATACAGTAACTGCAACATCTCTTGTTTTCAAAAACTCATCCCTTTTTTAAACTATAAATGAACCTGCGATAACAACGTCCACTGGAAGACAGTTTCCATAGCTTTACCTTCTCACAGTGAAAAACCCTTTGTCCGACTAAACTCTTTTCTCCGCCTTAAGGTGATGTCCGTGTGTCCTCTGACATGTTCTATTGGTAAATAATACCTAGATAAAACTAACTTTGCCCGGGACCCGAGATGTTTTTATTTTTATCTGGTCCAGGGGATTTATTTGATATTAACCTTATTTAATACGATTCTTTGCAAAATATTCTCGTTAACCAAGTTGCATCTTTTTCACCATTATTGCTAACTATACTCTAAGCTATCAGTAATTGGATCTTTTACAGTCTTTACCAGAGGGAAAAATTGCTTTAATCACCATCCCCCTCCGTAACTTACTATCCCACTTAATTAATGGTCCACATTTTCAGCCCTCATCTTCTTACTTTATTATACTTAAAAAATGTTTGGGTTAACAATGCTTTGTTCAGCTATCCTAACTTCTTATTATTTTAGCAAGCTTAACTCTTTCTTACACTCCTTACAAACAAAGTTTCATCAGCAGACACCCTCCTGTCACACTGGGTACACTCTGTCACACGGGTACACTCCTGTCACTCACTGGGTATCCACTCCTGTCACACTGGGTACACTCCTGTCTCTGGGTACCACTCCTGTCTCACGGGTACCACTCCTGTCTCACTGGTACCCTCTTGGTCTCACGTCCACTCGTGTCTCCGACCATGTCAGGGTACCACTCCTTTCCCACTGGGAACCGCTCCTGTCCCACTGGGTCCGCCCTGTCCACCTGTTACTGCTCCTGTCTCACTGGGTAATGCTCCTGTTCCCACTTGGGTAACCACGCTCCTGTCAAACTGGTACCACTCCTGTCCCACTGGAACCGCTCCTGTCCCACTGGACCCCTCCTGTCCCACTGGGTCCACCGCTCTTGTCTCACTGGGTAACACCCTGTCACACTGGAACCACTCCTGTCAACCTGGGTACCACTCCGTCGCACTGGAAACCCTCCTGTCGCACTGGGAACCGCTCCTGTCCCACTGGAACCACTCCTGTCACACTGGGTACCAACTCCTGTCTCACTGGTAACCACTCCTGTCCCAACTGGTACCACTCCGTCGTCCACAACTGGGTACTCACTTCCTGTCACAACTGGGACCACTCCTGTCCACCTGGGTTCCACTCCTGTCTCACTGGGTAACCACTCCTGTCCCTGGGTACCACTCCTGTCACACTGGGTTCCACTCCTGTGGGACACTCCGTGGTGCCACTCCCTGTGACACCACTGATGTGCCACTCCTGTCCCCACTGGGTACCACTCCTGTCACACACTGAGACCACTGCTGTCCCCCTGGGTACCACCCACCCTATCTCACTGGGTTCCACTCACTGTCACACTAGGTACCCTCCGGGCCATTTGCACAACTGGGTACCACTCCTGTCTCACTGGTACCACTCCTACACACTGGGTACCACTCCTATCACACTGGGTGCACTCTGTCTCACTGTCCATCCTATC
>JAACNH010003810.1:0-26997 GCA_019447015.1 Hymenochirus boettgeri
ACGTAGTAGATATATAACCTAATGTAATGTATGTATAGTAGATATATAACCTAATGTAATGTATGTGTAGTAGATATAAACCTATGTATGTATGTGTAGTACATATATAACCTAATGTAATGTATGTATAGTAGATATATAACCTAATGTAGTTGTGTAGTAGATATAAACTAATGTAATGTATGTGTAGTACATATAACCTAATGTAATGTATTTGTAGTAGATATAACCTAATGTAATGTATGTATAGTGATATATAACCTAATGTAATGTATGTGTAGTAGATCTATAACCTAATGTAATGAATACGTAGTAGATATATAACCTAATGTAGTATGTATAGTAGATATATAACCTAATGTAATGTATGTGTAGTAGATCTATAACCTAATGTAATGTATACGTAGTAGAAATATAACCTAATGTAGTGTATGTATAGTAGATATATAAACCTAATGTAGTGTATGATAGTAGATATATAACCTAATGTAATGTATTTGTAGTAGATATATAACCTAATGTATGTATACGTAGTAGATATTAACCTAATGTATGCATGTGTAGTAGACATAACCTAATGAATGTATGCGTAGTAGATATATAACCTAATGTAATGTATTTGTAGTAGATCTATAACCTAATGTAATGTATACGTAGTAGATCTATAACCTAATGTAGTGTATGTATAGTAGATTATAACCTAATGTAATGTATGTGTGTAGTACATATAACCTAATGTAATGTATACGTAGTAGATATTAACCTAATGTAATGCATGTGTAGTAGACATAACCTAATGTAATGTATGCTTAGTAGATATATAACCTAATGTAATGTATGCGTAGTAGATATATAACCTAATGTAAGTATGTGTGTAGTAGATAATAACCTAATGTAATGTATACGTGTAGATATATAACCTAATGTAATGTATGTGGAGTAGTAGATATATACATGATGTATGTGACTAGTAGATAATATAACCTAATGTAATGTATGGTAGTAGATATAAATCCTAATGTAATGTATGTGAAGTAGATATAACCTAATGCTATGTAAGTGATCTATAACCTAAGTAATGTATGTGTAGTAGATATATAACCTAAGTTAATGTATGCGTAGTAGATATATAACCTTATGTAATGTATACATAGTAGATATATAACCTAATGTAATGTATACGTAGTAGACATGTAACATAATGTAATGTATGTTGAGTAGATATATAACCTAATGTAATGTATACGTAGTAGATATATAACCTTATGTAATGTATACGTAGTAGACATATAACCTAATGTAATGTATGTAGAGTGATATATAACCTAATGTAATGTATACGTAGTAGATATATAACCAATGTAATGTGTGTAGTAGATCTAAACCTATGTAATGTATGTGAAGTAGATATATAACCTAATGTAATGTATGTGAAGTAGATATATAACCTAATGTAATGTATGCGTAGTAGATATATAACCTAATGTAATGTATGCGTGGTAGATATATAACCTAATGTAATGTATACGCGGTGTATATAACCAATGTAATGTATGTATGTAGATATATAACCTAATGTAATGTATGTGTAGATATATAACCTAATGGAATGTATGTGTAGTACATATATAACCTAATGTAATGTATACGTAGTAGATATATAACCTAATGTAATGTATGTATAGTAGATAACCTAATGTATGTATGTGTAGAGATATATAACCTAATGTAATGTATGTGTAGTACATAATAAACCTAAGTAATGTATGTATAGTAGATATATAACCTAATGTAATGTATGTGTAGTAGATATATAACCTAATGTAATGTATGTGTAGTACATATAACCTAATGTAATGTATTTGTAGTAGATCTAAACCTAATGTAATGTATGTATAGTAGATATATAACCTAATGTAATGTATGTGTAGTAGATCTATAACCAATGTAATGAATACGTAGTGATATATAACCTAATGTAGTGTATGTATAGTAGATATATAACCTAATGTAATGTATGTGTAGTAGATCTATAACCTAATGTAATGTATACGTGTAGATATATTACTAATGTAGTGTATGTATAGTAGATATATAACCTAATGTAGTGTATGTATAGTAGATATATAACCTAATGTAATGTATGTGTAGTACATATATAACCTAATGTAATGTATACGTAGTAGATATTTAACCTAATGTAATGCATGTGTAGTAGACATAACCTAATGTAATGTATGCGTAGTAGATATATAACCTAATGTAATGTATTTGTAGTAGATCTATAACCTAATGTAATGTATACGTAGTAGATCTATAACCTAATGTAGTGTATGTATAGTAGATATATAACCTAATGTAGTATGTGTAGTACATATATAACCTAATGTAATGTATAAGTAGTAGATATTTAACCTAATGTAATGCATGTGTAGTAGACATAACCAATGTAATGTATGCTTAGTAGATATAAACCTAATAAGTATGTAGCGTAGTAGATATATAACCTAATGTAATGTATGTGTAGTAGATATATAACCTAATGTAATGTATACGTAGTAGATATATACCTAATGTAATGTATGTGGAGTGATATATAACCTGATGTAATGTATACGTAGTAGTATTAATAACCTAATGTAATGTATGTGTAGTGATATATAACCAATGTAATGTGTGAAGTAGATCTAACTAAGTAATGTATGTGAAGTAGATCTATAACCTAATGTAATGTATGTGTAGTAGATATATAAACCAATGTAATGTATGCGTAGTAGATATATAACCTTATGTAATGTATACAAGTAGATATATAACCTAATGTAAGTATACGTAGTAGACATGTAACATAATGTAATGTATGTTGAGTAGATATATAACCTAATGTAATAGTATCGTTAGATATATAACCTTATGTAATGTATACGTAGTAGACATATAACCTAATGTAATGTATGTAGAGTAGATATATAACCTAATTGTAATATACGTAGTAGATATATAACCTAATGTAATGTATGTGTAGAGATCTATAACCTAATGTAATGTATGTGAAGTAGATATATAACCTATGATGTATGTGAAGAGATATATAACATGTAATGTATGCGTAGTAGATATATAACCTAATGTAATGTATGCGTGTGTAGATATATAACCTAATGTAATGTATACGCGGTAGATATATAACCTAATGTAATGTATACATGGTAGATATATAACCTAATGTGATGTATGCATAGTAGTATAAACCTAATGTGATGTATGCATAGTAGATATATAACCTAATTGGTATACGTAGTAGATATATAACCTAATGTGATGTATGCATGTAGATATATAACCTAATTGATGTATGCGTAGTAGATATATAACCTAATGTGATGTATGTGTAGTAGATATATAAACTAATGTAATGTATGTGTAGTAGATATAACATATGAATGTATGTGTAGTAGATATACTGTATAAACCTAATGTAATGTATGTGCGTAGATATATAACCTAATGTAATGTATGTGTAGTAGATATTCAATGTAATGTATGTGAGATAGATATACTGTATAACCTAATGTAATGTATGTGCGGTAGATATATAACCTAATGAAATGTGTGTGTCTGTGTTTATGATATATTTTAATGCAGTGTGTGGGTGATTTATAACCCAATGCAGTGTACTTTTGGGTGATATATAACCTATAACCTAATGCAGTGTGCGTGTGTGATAAATACCTAATGCAGTTGTATGTGATAAAACCTAAAACTGTGTGTGTGTGTGGTGTGTGTGTTGTGTGAGTGATACAGTATATAACCAAATGCAGTGTATGTGTGTGTGATATATAACCTAATGTAGTGTAGTGTGTATGTGTGATATTTAACTATTCCTAATGGACAAAATTACATTGTTTAACTAAAAATTTACCAAGTGTTTAAACATACAGGGTAATATTGTAGGTTCTGCCATTAACATGACCCTTAATACCGTAGGTAGTAAATGAGCCTTCAAAACAAACAAACAAACATAATAATGAACATTCGGTAGAACACTGTGTACTTGACATAAACTTGCCCTTTACTTTTAAGAATAATGAAAGTATATATTGAGTTTCACATGGTGATCTCTCTGATTGCACATAAAAATACATACTGAACATACTGATCAAACACATAGTGTAAACAATACATAATAACACATAGTGTAAACAATACATAATAACACGTGATGCTAACTTCACATAATAAACATGGTGTAAACAATCCGTAATTACACATGGTGCAAACTATATATAAAACTGGTGTAAACAAAACATAATAAACATGGTGCATATACATAATAACTCATGGTGCTAACTATACATAATAACTCATGGTGCTAACTAACATAATAACACATGGATATGAGGTTTTAAATGGGGGGGGGGTTAATGTAATTATCAATCTATCTATATAATATAATCTATGATCTGCCCATAGAGAGATACTGTAGAAGGGATATCTGTAGTCTCTAAAAAAGGGGGTTGTATGTGTGTTGTGAGGTACATAAAGGATTATTAGTATTATTATTAGTATTATTTTAGTATTATTTTCTAAACCTTCTATTAGTTTATTTCTGTGTTAGTAACTCTCTATAGATCAGCCATGAGATTTGAGTAACATGGCTACATCCATTAATTCATTTTATTATATCCATTAATTAATTACATACCACCATCACCCCCTGGTGAATTTTGTCTGTAGGTAGAACTTACCCAAGGTGTGTAATGACGTATTTGGAGGATAATGGTAATGAGAACCCATTGCACTAATAGGGGGAGAGTGAACATGGTACCAGTGTTGGAGGGGTTGTGGGTAGAGGGTACAAGCTGACACTTACCTCCACTTAGTTCTTCTGTTCTGGAACCAAGTCTTCACCTGGGCATCTGTCATTTTAAGGGCTTTGGCCAGTGTGCCCTCTCTGCAGAGGCCAAGTATTTCGTGTGGGAACCGCTTCTCCAACTCACAGATCTGCAGCCTGGTGAAGGAGGTTCTGGGCTTCTTCTTCTTGGGGGGAGTCGGTTCTGGTAGGGGTGGACCTATACGGCGGTTACAGTGAAGGGTGAGAGGGCCACTTCCTAATGTAATGTATGTGTAGTACATATATAACCTAATGTAATGTATTTGTAGTAGATCTATAACCTAATGTAATGTATGTATAGTAGATATATAACCTAATGTAATGTATGTGTAGTAGATCTATAACCTAATGTAATGAATACGTAGTAGATATATAACCTAATGTAGTGTATGTATAGTAGATATATAACCTAATGTAATGTATGTGTAGTAGATCTATAACCTAATGTAATGTATACGTAGTAGATATATAACCTAATGTAGTGTATGTATAGTAGATATATAACCTAATGTAGTGTATGTATAGTAGATATATAACCTAATGTAATGTATTTGTAGTAGATATATAACCTAATGTAATGTATACGTAGTAGATATTTAACCTAATGTTGCGTATTTATAAAATGTATAAAATATATGACCACACGGATTTATGAAATATTAACCCATAGTGGTATTTATAAAATATATACCCACATCGGTATTTATGAAATATATACCATAGGGGTATTTATAAAATATATACCATAGCGAGATTTATAAAATATATACCATAGCGGTATTTGTAAAATATATATAATTCTGTATATTTATAAAATATATACATAGCGGTATTTATAAAATATATTATCATAGTGTATTTATTTAAAATTATACCCACAGCGGGTTTGATAAAATATAACCACAGCGTATATTTATAAAATATCACACAGCGGGTATTATAAAAATATACCACAGCGGTATTTATAAAATATTATACAATAGCGGTATTGTAAAATATATATCATAGCTGTATTTATAAAATATATACCATGCGGTATTATAAAATATATACCATAGCGCCATTTATAAAATATAAACATAAGCGGAACAGGATTTATAAATATCTACCATAACAGTATTATAAAATTATATACATAGACGGGTATTATAAAATATATACCATAGCGGTATAGTTTATAAATAATACCATAGTGGTATTTATAAAATAAACACCACAGGGTATTTAAAAATATCCACTACTACCGGTATTTATAAAATATTATCCACAGCGGAAATGATAAATATACACCACAGCGGTATATTATTAAAAAATATATACCACAGCGTATTTATAAAAAATAATTACTTAGTGGTATTAGAAAATATATACCACAGCGGAAGATTAAAATATACACCACAAAAAAACAAACCGGTATTTAAAATATTACACCACCGTGGTAGTTAAAAATATACACCACAGGTGGGGGTATTTTAAAATATACACACAGCGGTTTATAAAAATAACACACAGCGGTATTTATAAAATATACACCACAGCGGTATTTAAAAATATACACCCACAGCGGTATTTATAAATATACACCACAGCGTATTTAAAATATACACCACAGCGGTATTTATAAAATATACACCACAGCGGTATTTATAAAATTTAACACCACACGGGTATTTATTAAATATACAACACAGCGGTATTTATAAAATATACACACAGCGGTATTCTAAAAAATACACCCACGGTATTTATAAAATACACCACGCGGTGGGTATTTATAAAATATACCACACAGCGTATTTATAAAATATACACCACAGCGGTATTTATAAAATAAACCAAGCGGATTATAAAATATACACCACCAGCGGTATTTATAAAAATACCCACAGGGTACTTTATAAAATTAACACACAGCGGTATTTATCAAATATACAGCACAGCGGTATATAAAATATAACCACACGGTTTTATTAAAAATATACCCACAGCGGGTATTTATAAATATACGGACAGCGGTATTATTAAAATATACACCACAGCTGGTATTTATAAAATATATACGACAGCGGGTATTATAAAATATATCCACAGCGGATTTATAAAATATATACACAGCGGTATTTATAAAATATTACCACAGCGGTTATTTTAAATATAACCACACGGTATTATAAAAAAATCCACAGCGGTATTTATAAAATTAACCACAGGGTTGGGATTATAAAATATATACCACAGGGTATTTATAAAATATATACCACAGCATATAGGTATCACAGCGTGATTTATAAAATATATACCACAGCGGTATTTATAAAATATATACTATAGTGGTATTTATAAAAATATACCATAGCGGTATATATAAAATAAATCATATTGGTATTTATAAAAATATATACCACAGCGGTATTTATAAAATATATATCATATTGGTATTTATAAAGGGGAAATTAGGATTTTTGGCAAAATTTGCCCAGAAAATCATGTCTGAAGCAGTGAAAATGCTTTTAAAAAAAAATAAATAAAAAAACAATTAATCTTTGCTTAAAAAAATTCTCATCAGGTGTGTTTCCCTATGAACAGAATTTTAATAACAGTTTCCTGGGGGGGTTAGAATATTTTTTCAGATATATAACAAACGGTGAAAAATTGTGTTTACACACATTTGGTGAAATTGTACTATTTCATAAGATTTTCATTTAAACTAAATTTACAGTGCTGTTAATTTGCCTCTTATAAACCTGATGAAACATTTGATGTCTGAGGATTAAAAAAAACCCCCTCCTCTTTAAATATGGTCCCAGGATACAGTGGTCAATGTTGGAGATTTGCACCTCTTGAATCCAAGTCTAATTGTAATCAAATCCTACTAACGATACTGTGTAGATGTAATAGTATAATACCCCCTCCCCTGCTATATATAAAATATGTAAATGTTATGTTTGGTATGAAATAAATCTGTTACAAGTGATCCAGAAGCACATTGGGACATTGAACTGGGAGAAAATCCGTAGGTACATTTGTGTTACAGATACTGTGCAATGTTACTCATAGTTTATATAAATACCGTATTACAAAATGTGTCTATTAGCACTGAATATACAGCAATTCCCATCAATATTATTAGATTCATTGTTCTTTAGAGTGTGTGACAACTGTAACTTTAAATTAAACAGATGTAAAGACTGGGAATGTTTTTGGTAATTTTGTATACAGCTAAAAGGGCACAAAGACAATAACACAAGATTTCCTTTTTTTTTTTTTTTTTTTTTTTTTACAAGAAATTTCTTCATTAATTTGTTACAAAAAATAACACATCAATCAGCTATGGACAGGGCGATTAAACCCTAGCCTTGCTATACTAAGTAACAAGGGTTCCCTAATCTAATCATCTGAATGCAAATTAATATTTTCTAACACAGGTGGAGGGGATTATAACTTTGCATGGCGATTAATTGCAGTTAAATTAAATCCAATCGATATTTTATTTATTGGGATAGGTTTGGATTGGATGGGGTTAAATGTCCTGTGATCGCGTTATCAGGACTTTTCTAAACGATGGAATTATTATAGTAACGATCTTTCAAACAAAGTTAAAATAACAACGTTACTTTTTATATTTCCCCATGAAGATATTATCACAATCATTGGTATTTATTAGTTACTATCATTATATTTATACAATCATAATATTATTATCAAATAATTAGATATTTATTATCATAATCATAGTATTATATTATTATCAATATTATTTAGCATAATCATTAGGATTTATATCAAAAATCATGTAGTTTATGTGCACAATCATAATTCATTATTACGATCATATTTATCCCAATTAGTAATATTAAAAAATCAAGATATTTATTATCACAACCATCGTATTTATTATTCCAATATACGAAAAAACAAACAAAACACAATCATAAAGAGCATCAATAGATAACACAAGATTACTATCATTATTATTTTTATTTTTCTTTTATTATCATAATAATTATTATTTATTTTTTGACACAAATCATTAGTATTTATTAGCATGATCATTAGCATTATTATCACAATTATTATTATTATTTATCATAGTATTTTATGTCCCAATCATTAGTATTTATATATAATTATTATTTATTATCATCATATTATTTATTATAATTCATTATTATTTATTATCACAATCATAAGTATTTATTATATATTATTATTATAAAAAGTGGATCGAAGTTCAGAAAAATAAATTGAGAGCAGAGGAAATTTCTTCATGTCCCAAATAGTTCAATCCCCCATATTGTAATAAATATCCTTTCAGTGTTTACTGGGATAAATGTGTGAGCCAAGGCAGATGTCACGTTGAGTACATGCGGACCGAATGTATAATAGAATGAGTGGAGAATTAAGGGACAATAAATTCATATAGAATGGGATTTTATAGAAAGGGAAATCTATTTTCCCTTCCCTGACAGTGATAAAGACTTATCATATTGTGCCAGTTCTCTCAACTCTGGGTCAAGTCCCCAAGCAGTGTCACTGTGAAATATCTTTATATTCCCAAAGGGTAGATTGTAACAATACCATATAACAAGTCCATGATCTTGGCACCTTTATATCTTACATTGTGCATGATTGCAGTACTAGTGCCACAATGGGCAAATAATCTGTAATACCGAGTTTCTAAATAGAGCTTACCCTGTGCTGAGGATTCTCCAGTATTTTATGATGGCAAATACATCTAAGAATAAAAACAATAGTAATGATAATAATATGATGAATAGGTAATAATAGAATGGAAGTAGTGAGTTACTGGTATGAAGAAGACGTCAAGTGCAGCGTTAGATCGTCATCTATTACTGGTCTGTAAATATTATAATGAAACACTGAGTGATGCGCTTAGGGGAGAAAAGAAGTATGGAGATTTTGGATCCTGGGCAGGTTAGGGTTAAATAGTGGTTAAGGGATGTTACTGGTAAAGAAAAGGTAATCCGAGTGTGGGGCACAAGGGAGGTATTGATAATATTAGGTGGGGGCACAAGGGGAGTTAGATAATATTAGGGTGGGGACACAAGGGGGGTATAGATTAATATTAGGTGGGGGCACAAGGGGAGTATAGATTAATATTAGGTGGGGACACAAGGGGGGTATAGATTAATATTAGGTGGGGACACAAGGGGGGTATAGATTAATATTAGGTGGGGACACAAGGGGGGTATAGATTAATATTAGGTTGGGACACAAGGGGGGTATAGATAATATTAGGTGGGGCACAAGGGGAGTAAGATTAATATTAGGTGGGGAACAAGGGAGGTATAGATTAATATAGTGGGGACACAAGGGGGTATAGATTAATATTAGGGTGTTTCATATCTGATATATAGCAATGTCACTGCCATGTAGATTCCTGGAAGAAGATTCCTAGATTGTGGATTCATTTAGTCTATTCCAGTGCCTGAGCCAGATTACAGAAACTCTTTCACTGCCAGATGATCGTGCTAATCCTGTTGGAATGAAATAGTTAACCCTGTGATGGGGGGTCCTTAGTCAGCTCTCATTGTCTCTCCTATCCCCCCCACTCTCTCTCTCTCTCACTCTCTCTCTCTGCTCTTCTCTGAGTGCTTCTTCCCTTCCTAACCACAAGAAGTTTGGTTGATGGGGCTGGCGCCAGAGGGTTCCCAGCAGAGTAGCTGGGCAGAGGGCTGGAAATGATACCTCATAGACATGGATTCAGGAAAGGGAGATCCAGGCAGACAAGAGAGCTGATCAGACCCCCATATCCACTTAGACTGTGTCCATCACCAGCTAAAGTGGCCCTGCTACTTCCATACACCTCAAAGGGAGAAGGAAATCCTACTGATCCATTAGCTCCAAAAATGTGCAGTAATTGCAGAATGGCCCAATCCCTAGATATAGAGACACCTTGGGGGAGGGACATGGGTGTGTGTGTGTGAACACACAATCATTGTACTTACAGAAATGTGTCATTTTGAGAGAAACAAACATTAGGTACAATGGTACAATATCTAAATCTGTATTGATCTTGATTGAATGACTATATATATATATATAAGATAGAGAGAGGAGAGAGAGCGGGAGAGAAGAGAGAGTAGAAGAGAGATCGAAAGAGAGAGAGAGAGAGAGAGAGAAATGAGAGAGAGAGAGAGAGAGGAGAGAGAGAGAGAGAGAGAGAGTGAGTGAGGTGTGTGTGAGAAGAGTAAACAATGGTACAATATCTAATCTGTATTGATCTTGATTGAATGACTTTATATAGAGTGATCCAGACAATGAGCCACACATTACCAGGATGGGCTAATCACCCCATACAGGTGAAGTTATACACTGAGTTGGTGTTCTTCTGGTTCACTTGGTGTTTGTTGTTTCTCCCAGTGGGCAGTGACTGGCAGCCAATAGACTGGCACCTACATTGCCCATTGCGCTGGGTCCCTTCATGTTTATTGTCCTTGTGGGTGACAGAGTGACATTGGGTGGTTTGCAGTACATCTGCTTCTCTCTGCACCCGCAAGCAGTGAGGGTTAATCTCTATTCAGCCCCTAATGGAGTGAAGTGGTTCAATAACTAAGTTTGATTTTTTGGGGGATTCGTGTCCAATGAATGAAATAGCAGATGGGGAAACAGCTTAGGGCACTTCCCTCCTCTACATCTCCCACCATATGGCCAGGGCTGCTGTGTTATGGATATTCCTTTGGATCTATTCACACTGGATCCCACAAACTCTTCACCAGGTGCTACACCCAGTTCACTCACAGGGGCACAGGGATCCTGTATAGAAGGGTTAATCATGCAGGCGCGACTATTACAACCATTAAGTTCCTATTGCCCCTATTACTAATGATCATTACCGATCACAGTGGGTTTAAAATAAAGGAGCAGAAACCCATAGCAGTAAATTATTTAACCAGGAGTGAAAGGTCCCAGTTTGTCTAATGGGATGTCAGGGTCTAAATAGGGGAAATGATCGTTCTATGATAATTTAATGCCGGTCAAATGCTGGGGGCAACCAGAAAATCTCCTATGAAATATTAATACATTAATGGGCAGCGTTAAAGGGCCAGTACTCCCTTCCATCCAACCGGGTCACTTTCTACTTAATGTTATTTAAAGGACACATGCCCACCCTTCACTGCTGTTTATTATAAACATGCTATACTATGGACACCACTTACCACCCCATATACACCCTAAATACACACACACATATATACACCCTATATACCCACTATATACACCCAAAACCACACACCAATACACCCGATACACCCTATATACACCCTAAATACACACAGCCTATATAGACCCTATTACACCCTATATACACCCTATATACACCCATATACACCCTACACCAAAACACACACCCTAACACCCACACACCAAACAACAAAACACACACCCTATATACACCTAATACACCACAAACACCCAAAAACCCATACACCAAATACACCTAAATACACACACCCTATAAACACCCTATTACACACCATATACACCCCTATACAACCCTAAATACACACACCTTATAACACCCTAAATACACAACCATATTACACCCTATTACACCCTATACACCCTATATACACCAATATACTATATACACCCTAAATACACACACCCTATTACACCCTATATACACCCTATCACACCCCATATACACCAATATACAACCTATATAACCTAAATACACACACCCTATATCCACCATATACACCTATTACACCATATACACCCATATATAGCATCTGGTAGTTAGTTAGAGGTTAATAAAAGTATGGGCCCATAATAGATTAGCTTTTGGTCTATGTCAACTACATTTTGTGACATTATTTTGTAACAATCCTTGTCAGTGGGATTATTACAGTCCACACAATAGTAACCAATTTCTGCCATTTCATTTCTCTAGTTGATTAAGAGTGCTGGCGTTGCCCTGTGGCCCCTTTCCCATCACAGTATTACCAATAGCCTTACAACAGGACACCAGAGAAGGTTTCACAGGAATGACACACAAACTGTGTACACAGTTCCCATTCAATCCATAGAGTCCCAGATATAATTGTGCCCAGTAATCTTTCATTAATTTAATAAATATTCTACACTAATTACTCTACACTGCCTGAATGTTCATTTATTTTATTACAAATATCCTACACATATCCTTTCAATGAAATGTCCATCTACAAAGGTGTAAGAAGCCGCTGTAATTAATATCTCAATTCATTTTATTTAACTGGAACACAGAGTCCAGTACATTAATACTATAGGGAACTAAAGCATCCCCACATACACCACCACACTATCGCAATAACCACCACAACCTACCCACCGCAGTACAGCACACTATGCTACCCATCGCAATGCACCACACTACCTACTCATCTGAATACACCACACTATCCTCCCATTCAATACACCACACTACCCTACCCATGCAATACACCACACTATCCTACCCATCGCAATACACCACACTACCCTACCCATGCAATACACCACACTATCCTACCCATCGCAATACACCACACTACCCAACCCTACCTATCGCAATACACCACACTACCCTACCCATGCGATACACCACACTTTCCAACCCATCGCAATACACCACACAAGCCTACCTATTGCAATACATCACACTATCCTATCTCAATACAATTTACTATCCTACCCATGCAATACACTACACTATCCTACCTTTCGCAAAAACAGATTCGTTCCTACTTATTACAATACACAACACTATCGTAGCTATCACAACACACATTTTTTTTTATAATCACAATACACAAACAATCCTACCATCGCAATAGACAATACCATTCTACCTATCACAATACACAATACTATCCTATCTTTTGAAAATATAAATACTTTCCTTCATACCACAATACACATACTGTCCTAACTAAATAGGATAGTATTATGTATTGCGATAGGTAGGATAATATCGTGTATCGCAATACACGATATCCTACCTATTGCAATGCACAATATTATCTTATAGCTATCCATAACAGCACAAGGGACAATGAAATACTTTCTAGCAACAGGTTCTTTAAGTATTCTGTGTGCTTGATTTGACATTACCCTATAACTTGTAAAATGTTATGCTCCTAGTGACCCCCACTAGCTAATACCAGGATAATAATAATAATGATAAGGATATTATATACCATTCACACACATATACCCCAATACAGTGTATTGCTCTGGTTAAGTAAAGTGGGATATGTGGATGGATGGATCCTGCCATTGGCTGTAATTGGCTTTAATTCAAACATTGTGCAGGCCAATTCAGTTTCATAGAATTGACATCCCTGGTCTGGAATTGCTCAATTATCCCATTTAGCTCTGGGCTTGGTCCACACGGTCCACCTATATAATGAAATGAAATATCCAGTCACATTACACTGTCCCATACAAGAAATGAAGGATCCAGTCCACATTACACTGTCCCATATAATGAAATGAAGGATCCAGTCACATTACACTGTCCCCTATATAATAAAAGAAGGATCCAGTCCACATTCACACTGTCCCCCATGGAATGAATGAAGGATCCAGTCTACATTACAATGTCCCCCCATGTAATGAAATGAAATATCCAGTCCACATTACACTGTCCCCCATATAATGAAATGAAATACCAGTCACCATTACACTGTCCCCCATACAATGAAATGAAGGATCCAGTCCACATTACACTGTCCCCCATATAATGAAATGAAGGATCCAGTCCTCATTACACTGTCCCCCATATAATAAAATGAAGGATCCAGTCCACATTACACTGTCCCCCATGTAATGAAATGAAGGATCCAGTCCACATTACACTGTCCCCCCATGTAATGAAATGAAATATCCAGTTCACATTACACTGTCCCCCATATAATGAAATTAAATATCCAGTCCACATTACACTGTCCCCCATAAATGAAATGAAGGATCAGTCCACATAACACTGTCCCCATATAATGAAATGAAGGATCCAGTCCACAATACACTGTCCCCCATATAATGAAATGAAGGATCCAGTCCACAAACACGTCCCCCCATATTATAAAAGAAGGATCCAGTCCACATTACACTGTCCCCCATGTAATGAAATGAAGGATCCAGTCCACATTACACTGTCCCCATGTAATGAAATAATATCCAGTCCACATTACACTGTCCCCCATGTAATGAAATGATGGATCCAGTCCACATTACACTGTCCCATGTAATGAAATGAAATATCCAGTCCACATTACACTGTCCCCCCATGTAATGAAATGAAATATCCAGTTCAATTACACTGTCCCCCATATATGAAATGAAATATCCAGTCACATAACACTGTCCCCCATATAATGAAATGAAGGATCCAGCCACAATACACTGTCCCCATATAATGAATGAAGGATCAGTCTACATTACACTGTCCCCCATGTAATAAAATGAAGATCCAGTCCACATACCATGTCCCCATGTAATGAAATGAAGGATCCAGTCCACATTACACTGTCCCCCCATGTAATGAAATGAAATATCCAGTTCACTTACACTGTCCCCCATATATGAAATGAAATATCCAGTCCCATAAACTGGCCCAATAATGAAATGAAGGATCCAGTCCACAATACACTGTCCCCCATTAATGAAATGAAGGATCCAGTCTACATTACACTGTCCCCATGTAATAAAATGAAGGATCCAGTCCACATTACACTGTCCCCATGTAATGAAATGAAGGATCCAGTCCACATTACACTGTCCCCCATGTAATGAAATGAAATATCCAGTCCAATTACACTGTCCCCCTATAATGAAATGAAGGATCCAGTCCACATTACACTGTCCCCATATAATGAAATTAAATATCCAGTCCACATTACATATTGGGAATTAAGGATCAAGGAGAAGAATCCAGGGATGCTCCACTGTCTGGGCTGTAATGAAATCACATACAGTAAAGGCTTGGGGCAGTGTAATGGATCTCACCTTAATCAAACATGGATCAGTTTACACCCTAGTCACATGAACTGGACATTACAACTTAGAGCAGTTCGTTTGTAACACAATTAAATGGTCTCATTAAGGGAAACTAAAGTGAATTAACAGACACTGAGCGAGTCTTTATGTCCTATTAGTTACAATGGGCTATCTGGCAATCAGGGACTCCATTAAAACCTTAATAGGCTGCAAAGTGTCTGTTTCTGCTCCATTCATTGGAAATTCACAGCCAAACAATTGAAACATTTCGATTATAAAGAGATTGGGGGTGCAATTCCTGGTTTTTCTTAACAAGCTCCAGGACATAGAGCCATCACTCAGCCCTTAATGACACAATTGGAAGGTAATTGACAGAAATTGAATATGGAAGATACATTACCCCCCTATAAAGCAAATTATTGTGATAACAATGTATCAATTTATACAATGTCACCACCATACATAGGACACAGTGATCTCATCCAGTCCCCTAATTACAATGTTTCACTCTAAAGCCTCGTACCACGTTGGATAATTTTCGTACGATGCAGCCGAGGAACGTTTAACAGCATTGTCGTTAATCCTCATAATTGAAACGACATCTGTACACACAGCAACAATAGTCACCACGATAGTCGTTAGATATAGACGTTCGTTACGTAAGTAATGTTCGTATCTTCGCGCAATTAAGATTCGTTGGTATCTTCGCGCATTTGCACCTTTTCTATATTTTTTGTAGAACGTTAACGATAATTTGCCGACCATGTACAAATATACGAGATCGTTGATGCTATATTTTCATCGAATATCGTGCGATTGCTCGTTCGTTGGCTGTGTGTACGAGGCTTAACCTTAGCAATATATATAGAGAGAGACAAAGATAGTAGAGATATATAGATAGATAGATAGAGATAGATGAGAGATAGATAGATAGATGATAGATGATAGATAGATAGATAGATAGATAGATAGAGATAGATAGAAGAGATAGAAGATGATAGATAGATAGATGAGATAGATAGATATTAGAAGAGATAGATAGATAGACAGACAGACAGACAGAACATGTAGATAGATAGATAGATAGTAGATAGATAGATAGATGATGATAGGTGAAAGGTAGATAGATAGATAGACAGATAGACAGACAGGTAGATGATAGATAGATAGATAGATAATAGGTAGATAGATGATAGGTAGATATATATATATAGATAGACAGGTGATAGGTAGATAGATAGATATTAGAAGATATAGATATACAGAAAGTACATATATGACAATGGTAAGATACAATGAATATGCTAGAACCTGTATAGTAGGCAATGGGGAGAGTTTGTGTGTACTGACAGTCACTTCCTTCCCTATCCGTCTCTATCTATATCTCCTGCTATCAGACAATCTGACTAGGAAAGGCTCTTTAGTGCAGTTGCAGCTTTTGGGTTTGGCTGTGGTAGGAACTCCTATTGAGTCTGTCAATCAGAGGGATGTTGTCATCTTGCAGCCAATGAGCTCTGAGTGTGGAGGCTCCAGGCTCCATCCAGCCCAGGCCTCCTGGCATTGTGATTGATGTCCCAGTCTGCACAGTGAGCACTGAACATTGGGAGTGGGAATATTCCACTTTATATTTTATTTCTTCTCTTCATCTAAACGAATTGGGAGCTAGTGGAGACCCTGCAGCCAAGGACCCAGATCTGGGAACCCACCACTACCTGGGAAGGGAAGGTCCATCACCCCTCACCATGGATCACATAGGGGCTCACCACCTCCACCAGACCCACTCAGAACCCATCAGCTTTGGCATTGACCAGATTCTGACAGTTCAGACCAGGGAAGTTGTATGATCTCTGGTCCCAGGCTCCAGGATTCTGACTATGGATTGGGCTGTATAGTCAGCAGCGCCTACAACACCATGACAGGCAACTACAGCAACAACAGCAGCACCGGGGGCTACAGCAACAGTGCATGCAGCATGGCAACTCTCACCGGCTCTTACAACATGAACATGGGGTCGCTATGAATGGGAATAATTTAATTCAGCAGGAGTGATCAGAGTCCAGCCCACAGACCCCTGGCTACCAGCGTCCACCAACCCATTTCCACTGGCATGCCAACTGTCCAAGTGTAGGGAGTCTGAATAACAAGAACAATCTGACTGGGTTAACTTTCCCTGGATGGAGAGTAATAGAGAACAACACAGGACAGGTTCACAGGTAGGTCCAATCGAAACCAGAACTCCTCATGGGGACCCCTTGCCTGGAATTGTGCACAACTAACAGGAGAGGTAGTACAATGAGACCTGGCAAATAGTTTACTGAGAGTGGTACATTCCTGCCCACCGTTAGAAAAGGCCTTCAACAGGTGTTTACCACTATAGGATATAGGAATTGAAACTCCAATAACATGTAATGGGCTCGCTGATTGTCATGGAATGTTCAAATGCAATGTAGCAGAATTCTTAACATGGATACAATAACTGTAAAAATGCATGAATACTAATAATGATAATTAATACTACTACTACTATTCTACTAATATAATAATACTACTACTACTACTACTACCATAATAATATTAATACTATGACTACTACTACTCTACTATAATAATATATACTACTACTTAATAATAATATTTAATAATACGACTACTACTACTACTACTAAGAAAATATGAATACTACTACTACTACTAATTATAATAATAATAATAATAATAACAATTACCTGATATATTATTATTATTATTATTGTTGTTGTTGTTGTTGGTTAATATAATATTAATTATTATTAGTACTAGTAGTATAAATAATAACATTAATAATACAAATAATATCAAGTATTGTTGTTGTTAATGATAATACTATTACTACTACAACAAATAATAATACTAATAATAAAACACATTATTTACCTGGCCAAAATGAAAGTACTATAACACTACAGTATCCTTAATACATTCACCCCCTTGGTTGACCTTTAATTTTTATTATATATAACCTGTATATCATATCATTTTACTGCACTGAAAACCTCCAATGAGAAATCCCCCTGTATTCACTATAAACTGAGTTTATACATCGAAATGGGAATCCACCAGAGGAGAGATATTTTCAATGGAATGCAGTAAACACAACACAGTATCACATAATATAATAATACAATATAACACAATACAATATAATATATAGATAACTATAGAAATATTTAAACAATGTATTGATTTTTAATTAACATTTTTTAAAACTATTTAAAAAATAGACAAACATAACATGACAGGTAGCTGACATAAATAAGAGGAATTCAGAAAGAGACACATTTGCATTTTGATAATAAGATTAATCGATATATAAATACTATAACAAGATAATTATTAAATATACGAAATAGTATATAAATGCGATAAGTAAATATATGATTAAGAATAATGTATATGTAGGAAAAGTATAATAATATAAACTATAAGAATATAATATAGATATGATTATTAGTTATATAATAAATATATATAATACTTTGATAATTTTTAATAAGTAATACAGTATTTATAATATAATAGAATAAAGATAATTAGATATATAAGATTAAAATATATTAATCTAATATATATGATAAAACATATATAGATATAAATAAGTAAAATATATATATGTAAGCTAAAAAGTCTATATAATAAATATATATACGTATAGTAAGATGATTAGTATATATAGATAGTAATTAGTATATATAAGATAATTATAAATATAGGATAAGATAATAAGTAAGATTTAAGGTGAAGCACATTTACTGACATTTTGGCCAAATTATATTTGAAAACACAAGAGTAAATGTTATTTTCTTATTAAGCTCCTACTAACATTAAATAATAAGCCCATCCACCATAGGGAATATTACTTATTATTTATCTTTTTATTCACTGAGACCCTTAAAATTTATTTATTTCAGGTCTTCCAGCCCAAGATAAAATGAAGTACAAAAAAGATTAAAACAAATGACTCATAATTAGTTTTCTTCTTAATCTGCTGAAATGTCCTTATAGTAATAACATACAGACCAATGGTCCTTCTATTACTGTTAATATACAGGTGTGCTTTCATTTAATTGATATTTACTTATCTCTCCTTGCTAATCCTCGTTAGTGGAGGGATGTGGGTGAATGAATGTCCACTATGGTGAATAGATCCCCATATTTACCATTCCCTCGGTCATTCGTTAGAAACGCTCAGTTAGTGAACCAGGTGATTCCACCCCAATGAAATCAGATGGAAATTGTAATTAAATAATAAACAGTCATTTGTAAAGGGAAACTGAGATCAACTAGTTTATTTAATAAAAAACAAATACAACAAACACACAAATCCCAACATACAGAAGGGGGGAATGTCGTTTTTTTTTAGAAGAGTTTAATGTTTCCATCAGAGATCCAGGAAGGTTCCTGGTGTTCCTATAGGTGCTTAAGAATTATAATATATATCAGTCCTAATAGGAAAAGTAAACAAACAATAGGCTAGTTAGGAAAACAGGGAACTATATGTCAGACTATCTATCTATCTACCTACCTATCTACCAACACACTACCTACCTGTCTGTCTCTGAAAACAATTAGTCATTGATATGTTCAAATGAAGAGAAACGTTTTAAATATCTTTTTTATGTTGATTTGTCTTTATATATTTGTATATATAGTACAGCTAGTAAAACTATAGATCTCTCTACATATAATTTATTCATATCTCTGTATATATTTAGATATCCCTTTATGTATTTCTATATAATTATCCATCTCTCTATATATTTAATAGCTCTCTGTATATATATTATATACAGATATATTTTATATAACTAACCTAGTGAGATAGATAATATAAAGGGTGGAATGAATTAGGGTAACCAGGGTGACCTATATTATTAAATGTGTTATTATTCCAGGTGTAGCCAAGCCCTATGATCATTATAATTCCAGTAATGAATTCATTAAATGAGGGAGTCCTGTGATAATGTATAACTGACACCTCATTGTAAACCCATTTAATAATCTCACTCTTCTTACCTGGTTTAGAGACAGGAACTGTCCTATTAATCTATTCATATCTTTATTATGACAAAAAGTCATTCGGATTGGGAGTGTTTTTATTACTGTTATTAACATTAATGTATTATTGTTATTATTATTAATAGTATTATATTACTATTATAGCAGTGTTTTATTAGCAGTGTAACGTTGTTGATTTTTGCAGCAAATGATTATTGGTATTATTATAACAATAAAATAGACCCAATGAATCTAATTTTCTGTCTATTATTGTCTATCTATCTACATCTATTTAATTATCTATCTCTCTATCTCTCCCTCTCTCTCTCGCTCTCTATCTACATCTATTTATTATCTATCTATCTATCTATCTATCTATCTATCTATCTATCTATCTATCTATCTATCTATCTATCTATCTAGCTACATCTATTAAATTATCTTTCTATCTATCTATCTATCTATCTATCTATCTATCTATCTATCTATCTACATCTATTAAATTATCTATCTATCTATCTATCTATCTATCTATCTATCTATCTATCTATCTATCTATCTATCTACATCTATTTATTATCTATCTATCTGTCTATCTACATCTATTTAATTATCTATCTATCTATCCACATCTATTAATTATCTATCTATCTACATCTATTTAATTATCTATCTATCTAATCTCTTATCTATCTATGTCTATTTAATATCCAACTATCTATCTATCTATATCTCATCTATCTATTCTCATCTATCTCCTATCTACTATCATCATCTATCTACTATCTATCTATCTATCTACTATCAATATCTATTAATATTACTATCTTTTCTATCATATCTATAATCTCTATCTACAAAATCTATTAAATTATCTATCTATCTATCTATCTATCTATCTATCTATCTATCTATCTATCTATCTATCTATCATATCTGTCGTCTGTCTATCTCTCTATTATCTACCAATCATCTCTCTCTCACTCACTTCATCTCTATAAATTGTATCAATATCTATTTTACTAATAATTGTTTTGTTTTAAACACATTCCATCTACAACCATTTAGGAAATCATTTAGGAAATGGGGTGAACTGAATTGTGTTATTCTGTGTGATAAATGTATCTTGTATGGACAGTATTTTGTAACAATGTATCTTTTCCTACTTCCACTAAAACTTTCCCTGCTCTGCAAGCGCGCGCGCACAGCACACACACACACACACACTAACCAGAGACCTTTGATTATCACTAGAATTGTTGAAATATATCTTTAAATAATGTTTTAGAAGTTATTAACATAACATCCATTAACTTTAAGTGAAGTAAAATACTGTCCTCCCTCCTGCTGTATGTGTGCATATACTGTATGTCTCTATACGTGATGTATCTATGGATAATTATATATATTACCAGTAAGGATTGTATAGACTGTCTATAGTAGGCTGTACACTGTGCCATGCTCCTGCTGATCCTGTATGCTCCTTTCTCTGTGCCATGCTGTGCTGATCTCCTGCCTGCTCTTGCCATCTGTCTCCCTATCTAGTGGCCCTCTCACCCTTCACTGTAACACGCCGTATAGGTCACCCCTACCAGAACCGGACTCCCCCCAAGAAGAAGAAGCCCAGAACCTCCTTCACCAGGCTGCAGATCGTGTAGTTGGAGAAGCGGTTCCACAGACAGAAATACTTGGCCTCTGCAGAGAGGGCAGCACTGGCCAAAGCCTTAAAATGACAGATGCCCAGGTGAAGACTTGGTTCCAGAACAGAAGAACTAAGTGGAGGAGTGTCAGCTTGTACCCTCTACCCACAACCCCTCCAACACTGGTACATGTTCACTCTCCCCCTAATTAGTGCAGGATGGGTTCTCATTACCATATCCTCCAAATACAGTCATTACACCTGGGTAAGTTCTACCTACAGACAAAATTCACCAGGGGGTGATGGTGGTATGTAATATAATAATGGATATAATAATGAAATTAAGGATGTAGCCATGTTACTCAATCTCATGGCTGATCTATAGAGAGTTAACAACACAGAAATAAACTAATAGAAGGTTTAGAAAATAATACTATATAATACTAATAATAATACTATAATCCTTTATGTACCTCACAACACACATACAACCCCCTTTTTTAGAGACTACAGATATCCCTTCTACAGTATCTCTCTATGGGCAGATCATAGATTATATTATATAGATAGATTGATAATTACATTAAGCCCCCCCCCATTTAAAACCTCATATCCATGTGTTATTATGTATAGTTAGCACCATGAGTTATTATGTATATAGCACCATGAGTATTTATGTATAGTTAGCACCATGTGTATTATGTTTGTTTTACACATGTGTTATAATAGTTGCACCATGTAATTACGGATTGTTACACCAGTGTTATTATGTGAAGTTAGCATCACGTGTTTATTATGTATTGTTTACACTATGTGTTATTAGTATTGTTTACACTATGTGTGTTTGATCAATGTTCAGTAATGTATTTTTATGTGCAATCAGAGAGATCACCATGTGAAACTCATAATATACTTTCATTATTCTTAAAAGTAAAGGGCAAGTTTATGTCAGAGTACACAGTGTTCTACCGAATGTTCATTATTATGTTTGTTGTTTGTTTTGTAAAGGCTCATTTACTATCCTACTGTATTAATGGTCATGTTAATGGCAGAACCTACAATATTACCCGTATGTTTAAACACTTGGTAAATTTGTAGTTAAACAATGTAATTTTGTCCATTAGGAATAGTTAAATATCACACATACACACTACACTACATAGGTTATTATCACACACACATACACTGCATTTGGTTATAATACTGTATCACTCACACAAACACACACAACACACACAACACACAGTTTTAGGTTTTATACATAACACTGCATTAAGGTAATTTATCACACACGCAACTGCATTAGGTTAAGGTTATATATCAACCAAAAGTACACTGCATTGGGTTATAAATCACCACACACTGCATTAAAAATATATCATAAACACAGACACACACATTTCATTAGGTTATATATCTACCCGCACATACATTACATTAGGTTATACAGTATATCTACTACACAACCTACATTAGGTTATATATCTACAACATACATTACATAGGTTATATATACACCGACAATACATTACATTAGGTTATACAGTTATCTACTACACATACATTCATAGGTTATATATCTACTACACATACATTACATTAGGTTATATATCTACTACACTACATCACATTAGGTATATATCTATACTATACATCATTAGGTTATATATCTACTATGCATACATCACATTAGGTATATATCTAATACGTATACATCACATTAGTGGTATATATCTACTATGCATACATCACATTAGGTATTATATATCTACTATGCATACATCACATTAGGTTATATATCTACCATGTATACTTACATTAGGTTATATATCTACCGCGTATACATTACATTAGGTTATATATCTACCACGCATACATTACATTAGGTTATATATCTACTACGCATACATTACATTAGGTTATAATCTACTTCACATACATTACATTAGGTTATATTATACTTCACATACATACATTAGGTTATAGATCTACTACACACTACATTACATTAGGTTTATATCTACTACGTATACATTACATTAGGTTATATATCTATACTACATACAATTACATAGGTTATTGTTACTACGTATAATTACATAAGGTTATATCTACTACGTATACATTACATTAGGTTATATATCTACTCAACATACATTACATTATGTTACATGTCTACTAAGATACATACATTAGGTTATATATCTACATAGTATACATTACATAAGGTTATATATCTACCACGCATACATCATTAGGTTATATATCTACTACACATACATTACATTAGTATAGATTACTTCACATACATTACATTAGGTTATAGATCTACTTCACATACATTACATTAGGTTATATATCTACTACACATACATTACATTAGGTTATATATCTACTACGTATACATTACTCAGGTTTATATCTACTCCACCTACATTACATTAGGTTATATATCTACTACGTATACATTACATTAGGTATATATCTACTACATACATTACATTAGGTATATATCTACTAGCATACATTACATTAGGTTATATATCTACTAAGCATACATTACATTAGGTTTGTCTACTACACATGCATTACATTGGTTAAATACTACTCGTATACATTACATTAGGTTATATATGTACTACACATACATTACATTAGGTTATATATCTACTATACATACACTACATTAGGTTATAGATCATACGTATACATTACATTAGGTTATAGATCTACTCAAATACATTACATTAGGTTATATATCTACTACGCCTACATTACATTAGGTTATGTCTACTACACATGCATTACATAGGTTAAATATCTACTACGTATACATTACATTAGGTTATAATCTACTACAAATACATTACATTAGGTTATATATCTACTATACATACACTACATTAGGTTTATATCTACTATACATACACTACATTAGGTAATATATCTACTACGTAACATTACATTAGGTTATAGATACTACACATACATTACATTAGGTATATATCTACTATACAACACTACATTAGGTTATATATCTACTACGTATTCATTACATTAGGTTATAGATCTACTACACATACATTACATTAGGTTAATATCTACTATACATACATACATTAGGTTATAGATCTACTCACAATACATTACATTAGGTTATATATGTACTCACATACACTTACATTAGGTTATATATCTACACACATACATTACATTAGGTTATATATCTACTATACATACATTACATTAGGTTATATATGTAACTACACATACATTACATTAGGTTATATATCTACTACACATACATTACATTAGGTATAATCACTATAAACATTACATTAGGTTTATATCTACTACGTATACATTACATTAGGTTTATAATGTACTACACATACATTACTTAGGTTATATATCTACACATAAACATACATTAGGTTATATATCTAACATACTACATTACATTATTGGTTATATATCTACCGCGTATACATTACATTAGGTGTATATATCTACCACGCATACATTACATTAGTTATAATTACTAGCATAATTAATAGGTTATATCTACTTACATACATTACATTAGGTTATATTATACTTCACATACATTAAATTAGGTTATAGATATACTAAACATACAACATTAGGTTATATATTTACTACGTATACCTTACATTAGGTTATATATCTATCTAATACATTACATTAGGTATTATGTCTACTACGTTATTACATAAGGTTATATACTCTAGTATACATTACATTAGGTTATATATCTACTCAACATACATACATTATGTTACATGTCTACTACGTCTACATTACATTAGGTTATATATCTACTATGTATACATTACATAAGGTTATATATCTACTACGCAACATACATTACATTAGGTTATATATCTACTACACATACATAATTAGGTTATAGATCTACTTCACATACATTACATAGGTTATAGATCTACTCACAATACATTACATATATATATCTACTACACATACATACATTAGGTTATATATATCTACTACGTATACATACATCAGGTTATTATAACTCCACATACATTACAAGGTTATATCTACTACTATACATTACATTAGGTTATATATCTACTACACATACATTACATTAGGTTATATATCTACTACGCATACATACATTAGGTTATATATCTACTAAGCATACATTACATTAGGTTATGTCTACTACACATGCATTACATTAGGTAAATATCTACTACGTATCATTACATTAGGTTATATATGTACTACACATAACATTACATTAGGTTATATATCTACTATACATACACTACATAGTTATAGATCTACTACTATACATTACATTAGTTATAGATATACTACAAATACATTACATTAGGTTATATATCTACTACGCAATACATTACATTAGGTTATGTCTACTAACATGCATTTA
>JAACNH010003811.1:0-26992 GCA_019447015.1 Hymenochirus boettgeri
TACATAGCAGCTGGGAATGCACACTATAGTCACTATAGTATAGTATACTACATAAGCAGCTGGGCATTGCAACACATAGTCACTATAGTATAGTATAATACCTAAGCAGCTCTCTTTTGGGCATGCACACTATAGTCAATAGTTATAGTATTTACTACATAAGCAGCCTGGAATGCACACTTATAGTCACTATAGTTAGTATACTACATAAGCAGCTTGGACATTGCCACCCTATAGTCACTATAGTATAGTATACTACATAACAGCTGGGCTGACACACTATAGTCACTATAGTATAGTATACTACATAAGCAGCTGGGCATGACACAATATAGTACTATAGTATAGTATATACATAAGCAGGCTGGGCATGACACACGATAGTCACTATAGTATAGTTATACTACATAAGCAGCTGGGCATGCACACATAGTCACATAGTATAGTATAATACATAAGCAGTGGGAATGCACCACTATAGTCACTATAGTATAGTATACTACATAAGCAGATGGGATGCACACTATAGTCACTTAGTTATAGTATAAATACATAAGCAGCTGGGCATGCACACTATAGTCACTATAGTATAGTATACTACATGAAGCAGCTGGGCATGCACACTATAGTCACTATAGTATAGTATACTACATAAGCAGCGGGCATGACACTATAGTCACTATAGTATAGTATACTAAATAAAAGGCAGCTGGACATGCACACTATAGTCACTATAGTATAGTATACTACATAAGCAGTGGACATGCACACTATAGTATAGTATACTACGGAAGCAGCTGGACATGCACACTATAGTATAGTACACTACGGAAGCAGTCTGGGCATGCATTTTTTTGCTAGAGTATAGTATAATACGGAAGCAGCTGGCATTGCACGCTATAGTATATTTATACTACAGAAGCAGCTGGGCATGCACGCTATAGTATAGTATACTACAGAAGCAGCTGGGCATGCACACTATAGTATAGTATACTACGAAAGCAGCTGGGCATGCACACTATAGTATAGTATACTAATAAAGTAGACATGCACACTATAGTATTCGTCTTACTACGGAAGCAGCTGGGCATGCACACTATAGTATAGTATAATACGGAAGCAGCTGGGCATGCATGCTAGAGTATATTATACCACAGAAGCAGCTCGGCATGCACGCTATAGTATAGTATACTACGGAAGCAGCTGGGCATGCACACTATAGTATAGTATACTACGGAAGCAGCTGGGCATGCATGCTAGAAGTAGATTTACACAGAAGCAGCGGGGCATGCACGCATAGTATAGTATACTACGAAGCCGCTGGGCATGCACATATTAAAGTATTGTATACTCAGAAGAACAGCTGGAATGCAATTATAGTATGTATGTACAAAAACAAGCGGGCATGCCACACCTATGTATAGTATACTACCAAAGCAGATGGCATGCACGCTATAGTATAGTATACTACAGAAGCAGATGGGGCTTGCACATTTATAGTATAGTCTACTTACAGAAGCAGCGGGGGGATGGGCAGGCACATTTATTAGATGGTATACTACGAAGCAGTGGGCATGCACCACTATCGTATAGATACGACAGAAGCAGCTGGGCATGCACATTATAAAGGGATAATGCGCCCCTTACAGTGTATATAAGTTATTATGCCACCGAGGAGTTCCCTGACAATATAAAAGCAAGGCCGATAGGCGAGTGATTTCATACAGGCAGGGAACTCGACGGTGGGCCATTAATAGACGTAATTACACTGTAAGGGCGAATTATTTCTTATAATAACAAGTTTTATTTTAAAACGTACAGGGATAATAGGGCTGAAAAGAATCTATTTAACTTGTTTGTAAAGTTTGTTTAGTTTTCAATGGTATGTTCATGTGATGCATTTGGGATTTAATAATCCCTGTGCCACCTACACCATAATAACTATGTGTAAAGTGCATCTGAAATGGAAAACGATTGGGGGGTTCTGGTAGATAACGAACTTGCTGTAGCAACCAATGGCCAGGTTAGCAACAGCTAGAGCTAGGCAAGATATTGTCTTGATAAAGAGCGGAAATGGAAATCAAGAGAGAAACTATATTCTCCCTCTTTACAAGGCACTGGTACTTAAGGCCACATTTGGGAATATGCGGTGCAGTTTTGGAATCCCATATACAAAAGGGACATCTTGGAAAATTGAGGCAGTCAGAGAAGGGCAACTAAATTAATAAGGGGAATGGAGGGGCTCTGGAATATTGCAGGCAGATTAGACAAGTTAGGGCTGTTTACATTGGAGATAGAGAAGCTGGCGGTTGCGGGGGACATGATACCTTATTACAAATATATTAATGGCCCATACAGTGAACTCTCTGGTGCATTGTTCACTAATAGGTCATATCAGAGGACTCGGGACATCCTTTAAGTTGGAAGAAAAGAAGTTTCTAAGTTTTAATCTTAAAGTAGGAGAGGTTTCTTTACGTGAGAACGGTTTGATCGAAACGTGAACTGGTCTGTTATGTCTCCCTTGTTATATTGTTCAAGGAAAACACTTGGAAATGTAGAGGGAACTTATTATTCAAAAAGAGCAAACAGTACATCACACTTTCTCATTCATGCATGTCCTTAGCTTAGCTTCCTGGTACTGACCCCTTTTCCAGCTTTGATCTATGCCTTAAAAGAAACAGTATTAACTAAAATGTTAGATGTTACATCATCCCTCTTTTTTTTTTTTTTTTTTTTTTTTTTAAAGGTTAAAACACAAAAAGTACAAATAGTAATGAAAAATAAATGAAACACTGGGAATTAAAAATTACAGATCAGTTTCATATTATGAAAGAGCTTATATTTTCCTCAATAAGGCATTGGTGGGGTGGTTTTCGTGGTCGGCGGGGTATCGTCTCCTTGAACATGGTTCATCGTGAATCGGAGACTGACACCAACTCTTGGTGATACTGAAGATCAGCAGGTACATGGATGCTTCAGTGATTGAAACTGGCCCTCCTAATGTTTGAGGAGACTCTCGACTTCATGTCTGTGCTGTGGATGTTATTTCAGATGGGAGAACCTTAAAGTATGAAGCATTCCGGGTTATGCTATTCAATCTCGCTGTGCGTTAATCAGTGTACCTTTTTGGCTATGACATGGTGAGCTGGGATGTATGCAGAGGTTGTTTGTATGTATCTTTTGTAAAACAACCACCCATCATTTAGCAATGCATGGGAGGAATGAGCATGACGCTTGGTCCGCTATTGTTTCATTTTCTGTTTGGATTGAGAATCTGTTTCTCTAATAGAAAGAGTTCACTAGGTGGATGGATTGGGTTGCATAGGGATTTCTGGAAGAACGTGTATGAATGGCCTGTTAAAGAAAGTGTTGCAGGCAGGAGGAACATTGTGGTTGAGTGAGGAGTGTTTCGGTAATTGCGTAAAAAATTTGTACAATGCCTGCTTTAGTGGAATTTGTTCCAAGATATAAGCAGGCCTTAACCTCTTACCTAGAGTACTCATGAACGTTCTACACTGCCATTAGCTTGTGGCCAGCAAGGAGTTATGTTTCTGTGTTAATCCAAAGATATGCAGCCAAAATTGTTGAAACAGAATGTCCATTACAATGGTGGCCCGTTGTCTGTTCTTTACCACTCGGGGGGTGGTATATGCCACTATGCCGAAAATATGCTGTCAAACGCAGGTACCAGGTAGTATAGTGGTAGCTGCTGTGGATGTATAATGAATGAAATATCAGGATATCTTGAATATTCATCTACAACAACAAGTAGGTTTGTACATCGGGTCTTATATTTTATTTTTATTAGTGAGTTACGTTAAGGACGTTAAGTAGTTACGGTTTTTATTTTATATTTCTATGTTTATATTTCTTATTTTGTCTTTGTTTTTTTATATTTAGAGAGGACACATAAAGTCCACGCAATTTCATCCCAAACGGTTAGGGTAAGGCACAGACATATGGAGTGGTTCAGTTTGAAAAAGAATTTGTTACCTACTTGGCAAGGGAAAGTGCTGTATAGTTTTTTTTTAAAACTATTTGATCCAAGTTGGAAACCAAACTTTTTCTCTGAGAAAGTTTCTTAGTGCCAACAAGGCCACAATGTCTCAGGGCAATATTTACAGTAGTTTGGCGAAAAGGGCTGAGTATACTAATTTGGTTTCCTTTAGAAGAGATGGGTCCTTAGCAAGGTAAAGTTCATATTTGGACAGCTGCAAAGCCTTTTAGTTCAGGATGATTACTTCAGATCAGGAAAAGGTTCGCTCTCTGGAGTTCATTGCCACCTTTGGTTGCAATTATGTGTACGCATGCAGAAGAGTTTTGTCCCGTTTGGTTGTCTATATAAAACATGTCCAATGTGAGTTGCTTTTGGCAAAGCGTGGGCAGCGAGCAAAAAAGTTATATATTTCTCTGCAATAGACTTTTGGCCTCATCTGAAGTAGTGGGATGTCAGTGAAATGTAACCGGCAGGATGTTATATTTTCCTGGACGATGAATTTTTTGTAGTTATATCCTTGTAGTCGTAAACCCCCACCTTTCGATTCGAGCCGGCATTTTTTGCTATTGGATTTCCCAAAATATGTAATAAGAGCCAAATGATCAGTAAAATTGTAAATGGTTCTCCATATAAAAATTAGTTGGAGTGAGTGTTCACATCCCAGAACAAACTGACTAGACTTTCTTTTCTGGCTGAGAATATTTCTTTCTGGAACGTCAGACTTCTGCTGCATAAGAAATAGCTTGTGGGTAATATGGGTTTTATGGTTTAGACCTCTTGGACAGAATAGCTACGAGTCCAACTGGACGGCATCCACAATTAGTTCAGTTCTTAGCGCAGATCAAAAAAGCCCATGATTTTTAGGTGCAGAATTAGTTCTGTTTTGATGGTTCCTCAAATGATTTGGCATGTGATGACCATTGAATGAACATCCTTGTTGGTGAGGTCTCGCAAAGGTGCAATTGATAGTGGAGAAGTCCTTGATGCTACCTAGCGCAGTAACTGGCCATGCCAAAAAAGAGCGAACTTCATAACATCATTTGGGATTGTAGTTGATTTTATTGCCTGTACGTTTTTAGGATAGGTGATCCCAGCAGCAGAAAATAACGTGGCCATAGAATTCCAAGGTAGATTTGTTGAATTGAAATTGTTCTTTGTTGAGTGTAAGCCCTTGGGATGATAAGCACTAAATACTGCTGTTAGGCAGGCGTTGTGGTTCATTCTGTGTTTTCCAAAAACTCGAGTCATACGAATTTGAGTGCATTAGGAATATGTTGAAATAATGTTTCTTATGCTTCTTGAAAAAAATCTCAGCAGCCGAGCAAAACACCAAACGTTATTAGTCGTTTGTTATCTTCGCACAGACCAACATGTGTGGAAAAAGTTAGTTATGTATTGGATTTGACTAAGTTCAGTTGGTGATACACTTATTGAGATCCAGTTTAGAGAAACACGGTTGGCTCCATTTAGGAGATGAATAAATCACTGAGAGTTGGAGAGAGGTGTCTCTCTCTCAGTATACGCAGTGATTTGGAAGACGCATGTCTAGACACAAATTCTATTTTGTTGGATCTTTGGGTTTAGAGTCAGGCCACTATGGGGAGAACACCCATGGAGTGGGCCTGAACAGTTTCAGGATTCTTGTTCATCTAAAGACTTTAGTTCGTCTTCAATGTGCTTCCTCAAGTGAAAAGGAATTCGTCATGTGTGGCTGTGAACAGTGGACGAATGTCTTCATCAATGTGAAAGGTGAATTTGAAAAAATTTTTAGTTACCAAGGCCCAAAAAAGATTGGTAGTACTGTCAAAACTAGTGCTTGTACACAGAGACTGTTGGGTTAGCTACAGTGTGAACATATTGATGTGGTCCAAGAGTAAAGCTGTGTGTAGCTTGAGAGGCAACCCCCAGAGCTTGTAGTTACAAAGAAAGTTTGTTAGTATGTAGTATAGGTTTTATCTTGTAGTAAATAACTGAATCAAATTTACCTATTTCGCAAAGGAGTTTGATGAGCATAAGAAAAATTTTGCGTTTGTACAGGTATCAAAACAGGTTTAGTATTCAGTTGGCAATATGTTACAAATGTCTATAATGTCACAGATGCTCCTGTGTCAAAGTAAAAGCAACTGCAGTGGTAAGGAGAGATATTGTGGATGATGGGAGAATGTACAGTTGTGTGCAGGGATGTAAATAAACACAAGTCACTGCAAAACAGTAGTGGACTATCTCAGAATTGCTGAATGTATTTGGACTGTGCTGAGCTCGTGTATCTGATGTGACGTAGGGATGAATTAGGAGCAGATTTACACCAATTGCCAAAATTGAGTCAGTTTTCCACAAGTAGGTACATTAGTCCTAGAGCAGGAACTAGGCACCATTATGAGGGAATGTTCTGCCACATATGTAGCACATCTTTGAGCAGTCAGTGCCTGTAGTTTTGCGGTTTAGTGTGCACAAGATTGCACACCTGTGCATCCAGTGCCCTCCTCTATGGCAGCAGCTTGAGTCTCAGAAATTTCTCCAGGGGACCCGTTGCCATGTGTAGAAGATCCTGACAAGCAAACAATTATGCTTGTAAAGCATTTGCGCCGTGCTTAGATGATGTGCAGGATACAATGATTGTGAGGTGATTCATCATCAACATCAGCGAAATGCAGCTTGTGCTAATTGTCTTAAGGGTGACAAAGGAGTCCATGGTCTCCTGGGGTAGGTGTTAGCAATTCTGAATTGTATCTTTCATACTGATGTTGCTTAGGATAAATATTCAGTTAGTGCTTTGAGCATTTTGAGTAGTCAGTTGTGCTGTCTGTAGGTAAGGGGCAGTTAAATGTCATAAACAGCCAGAACCAGAATAATGAAGTTTTTTTTTTATAAAAGATTTCTTTCTTTATCCTCTGTGATGGCATGGCCTCAGGAAAATGTTCACAACGGAGTAGCAGTTTTCCAGTCTGGCAAGATTTTGGTTCAGACAAATCAAAGTTGGGGAAGGGTGGAGTTGCTTCCGCCATTTAACTTTACTTTGAAGCAGCAGTGATAGAGTTAAAACTTGAACAGTGCAGAACAGAAAGTAGAATGAGAGCTGTGCAGTCTGCTGTAGAGGACAGTGCCAGGCAAAGGAGTGTTAAACTGGGTCCTGTATGTGGAGGATGGTAAGGTAGTCACAATGGTAAGGACCTGCGTACTCACAGGGTTAAAGTTTTAATCTCGTCGCCAGTTGTTAGGTCTCCATTTGCAATTGTTCAAGAAAAACATTGGGAGGTAGAGGGAACTTGATTATTCAAAAGAGCAAAAACAGGTACATCACACTTTCTCATTCCATGATATTCCTTAGCTTACTTCCTGGTACGCCCCCTTTTTCCAGCTTCCTCTATGCCTTAAAGGAAAGAAACGTATTAACTAAACTGTAGATGTTACAATGTTGCCAGCAGAGTGTAATGGCAAGTTAATTGGAATAACTTTAAAAAAGGCCTGGATAAGTTTCTAAAACTAAAAAAATATGAGCAATTATGGATTAATGCATATAGATCTGGTTGATCCAGGATACTTTCGTTGCAGTTTGGGAGTCAGGAAGGAATTCCACCCCCCTTTTTTTAGCTGGGGTTTTTGTTCTCGGATTCAACTGTAGGTAGGGTTACAAAAAAAAAAAAAAAGTGGAATAGGTTGGACTGATGGACGAAGTCTTTAGTCAACTCAATACTATGTTACTTGTACTATGTTAATTTTTTTTCTTTTTATACAAACATTAAAAAAACAGTGTTAACATGGTAACAATTATTTAAAATCTTTATCTTAGATATTATGTTTAACATTCATGTGCAAATGTAATAGTAATTTAGTCAGAATCAGTGTTTGATTTAGGTTTATTCATTGTTTTATAGGCTTTATGTTTTTTTTTAACCCCGTTTGTAATTTTGGTTTATTCCGTTTTGTTCGTGCCTTGCTTTTTGTTTTGCATAATGGTGCGCGCGCCCACCTATACTTTGGTATTGATTTCCTCATGTGCCGTTAATGGCACGGTAAGGACGCCATGGCGCCAGCTGTTCTGTGCGTGTATGGCATGGGTGATGATTCGTTTCTGTTACAGCTCTTTGTGGACATTAATTTGTGACATGTCAATTCCGGGTGGGGAATAGGGTTAGGACAATGATTTTTATGTTATATTAGGAATGGAGAGTGCAGTGGCCACTATAATTGAATATCACTCAGTGACATCACTGAGTGATTCTAATTAAGGATTCTCGCGCCCACTGAGCTCTCCATTGAAAATACCAGAGACTTGTGTATTATAGTAAGTATTACTACAGAGCAGCTGGGACAGCACATTTCGATAGTCTACTCAGAAGCAGCTGGGCATGGACATTATGTATTAGTATACTACGGAGCAGCTGGGCATACACATTATAGGTGATAGTATATTACAGACGCAGGCTGGGCATGACCTTATCGTTTAGTCTACTACAGAAACAGTGGGCATGCTGTTTTAGGTATAGTATACTACAGAAGCAGCTGGGCATGCACATTATAGATAGTATATACAGAAACGCCTGGGCAGGCCATGTTTTAGTATAGTATAATTTTACAGAAGCAGCTGGGCATTACACATTATAGTATAGTATTACTACAGAAACAAGCGTGGGCATGCATGTTTAGTATTAGTATACTCAGAAGCAGCCTGGGGCATGCACATTATAGTATAGTATACACAGAAGCAGCTGGGCATGCACGATAGTATAGTATACTACGTGAAGCAGCTGGGCAGTGACACATTATAGGATAGTATACTACAGAAGCAAGCGGGGCTCACATTATAGTATAGTATACTACGGAAGCCGCTGGGCATGGCACATTATTAGTTATCGTATACACAGAAGAAGCGGGCATGCACATTATAGTATAGTATACTACGGACGCAGCTGGGCATGCACAGTATTAGTATAGTATACTACGGAAGCAGTGGGCATAACACATATAGTATAGTATATTACAGAAGCACGGGGCATGCAATTATCGTATAGGAACTACAAGAAACAGCGGGCATGCGGTTTAGTATAGTATATACAGAAGCAGCTGGGGAATGCCACCATAAGTATTTAGTTTATACTACAGAAACAGCTGGGCATGCATTGTTTTAGTTATAGTATATTACAGAAGCAGCTGGGCATACACCATATAGTATAGTATACTACGAAAAAGTGGGAGCTGGGCATGCATGTTTTTAGTGATAGTATACTACAGAAGCAGGCTGGGCAATCACATTATAGTATAGTATACACAGAAGCAGCAGATGGGCATGAATATAGTTTTTTAGTATTATACGGAAGCAGCGGGCATGCACATTATAGTATAGTATACACAGAAGCAGCTGGGCATGCACTTATCGTATAGTATACTACGGAAGCAAGCGGGCATGCACATTAGGATATAGATACTACGGGCAGCTGGGCATGCACATTAATAGTTAGTATAGGGGTGGGTGTTAACTACAGGTTAAGAGAAAAAAAAAACAGGCTGGGCATTGGCCCACATTTTTATTTAAAGTATAGGTATATTTGTTTACCAGGGGGAAGCCAGACTGGGCCTTGGGGCAAAACCATTATGGTTTATAGTATGACTACGGAATAAAGGCTGAGGGGGGGATGCATGCTATAAAGGTTAATTGTATACTTACAGAAAGGGGCAAAGGGCTGGCATGGGGCAACGGGGCTATTGGTATTTAGAAACTTTAGGGGAAGCCAGTGGGTATTGCATGCTATTTTTAGTATTAGTTTTAAACTAACAGGCGGGGGACAAGGGCCAAGGCTGGGGAAACATTGGGGCATTGGGGGGCTTATTAGTATAGTCCTTACTACAGGGACAAAAGGGCAAGCTGGGGCCCATTTTTACAACCTTATTTAGTATAGTATACCTAACAAAAAAGGGCAAGGGCTGGGGGCAATGCAACATTATAAGTATAGTTTTTTATAACTAAACAAGAAGGCGGCTTGGGGGGGCATGTTTTGCACCACATATTAGTTATAGGTTATACAAACGAAAAGCAAAGCTTGGGGATGCACATTATATAAGGGGATTAAATTTGCGGGGGGGGCCCCTTTTACAGTTTGTGGTTTAACTATTAAAAGTCTCATTATTGGCCCCCACCGAGGGGGGAGTTATAGTATTAACTACGGAAAAAACGCAGGGCGGGGGGGCATTTTTTTGGCCAAATTATATTTAATATATAATTATGTTACAGGCTCTTTTGTGGGGGAAACATTAAATTGTTGTGAAAATGGGGAAAATGTTCAAATTACCGGGGTTGGGCTGGATAAGGAGGTAGGGGAAACCAATGATTTTTATGTTATATTAGGATTGGGGAGAGCTGCCAGTGGCCAACTAATAATTGACAAAACTAATTCACTCAGTGGGAAACCATCACTGAATGATTTCAATAAAGGATTTCTCCGGGCCCCCCCAACTGGGGGCAGGGCTTTTTTCTCCCATTGAAAAAAATTACACCAAGAAGTGGGGGGGGGACATTGTGATTATAAGTTTTTCAGGTATACCTACAGAAAGCAAGCTGGGGGGGCAGGCCAACCATTATGTATAGTATTACTACAAAGGGAAAAAAAGCAAAGCTGGGGGGGCATGCCACCCTTTTTTTTAGTATAAGATTTAACTACGGGGGGGAAAAAGCAAGTGGGGGCCATTCAACCATTATAGTAATAGTATATTACAGGAAAAGGCAAAGCCGGGCCCTTGGACCCCATTATCGTTTATAAGATTTTCCTAACAGGAAAACAGGGCACGTGGGGGGGGGGCCCATGCATTGGTTTTTTAGTATAGGGGTCATACTACAGGAAAAGCAGGCTGGGGGGGGCCATGCACATTAATATAGTTAGAGGATTAACATGACCAGGGAAAAAACAAGTGGGGGGGGGCATTTGCATTGTTTTTAGTATTAAGGTAATTTTTACCAAGGGGGAGAAAAAAGCGGCTGGGGCATTAAAAACATTAATCGACAGGATAACCTACAGAAAAAAAAAACAAAAGCTGGGGGGGCATGGCCATGTTTTAGGTATAGGATTTACTTTTCAGAAGGCCGGGGCTGGGGCTTGCACCCCATTTAATAGATTTAAGTGATTTCCCACCACACTTTTAAACAGAAGCAGCCTGGGGGGGCAATGCACCATTATTAAAAGTATAGTATCACTGTACGGGGGGGGAAACAGCAGGGCTGGGGGGCATGGCCAAACAATTTTTATATGTTTTTAGTATAGTATTACTTACAAGAAAGCAAAGCAGGCTTGGGGGCATGCACAATTAAGTTTATTCAGTCTACTACGGGAGAAACGCCAGTGGGGCAATTGGGAAAACATTTTATAGTTATAGTATACTAAAAACCGAGCCAAGGCTGGCATGGGGGGGCACAATTATTTAGTATTTAGTATTAACTTACGGGAAAAGGGGGGGGGCCAAACGGCCTGGGGCATTGCAAATTATAGTAATAAGTATTACCTACGGAAAGGCCCAAAAGCTGGGCCATTAAACACCATTATTAGGTATAGTATATTTTTACAGAAAAAAAAGGGGCAAAAGGCCTGGGGGGATTGGCCCACATTATCGTATTTTAGTTATTAATTTTACCAAGGGGAAAAAAAAAAAAAGACCAGAAAGAAAGGAAGGGAAGAAAACAGGCTGGGGGGCCGGCAATGGTGCATGTTTTTAGGTTTTATTTAGTATTTTTGACTACAAGGGGAAAGCAGCTGTGGGGCATTTGCCAAAACATTAAAAGGTTATTAGATTACTAAACAGAAAAAAACCGGCTGGGGGCCATTTGGGCATTTTTAAGTATTTAGTTATAATGACAGAAAAGGGGAAGGGAAAAGGCTGGGGGAACATACAAAACATTTATAGGTAATAGTATACTACCGGAAAAACACCAGACGGGCTGGGGGTAGAGGTGGGCTGGGGCATGCGCATTTTGGGTTTTTAGTATAGTAATTACTACAAGAAGCCCCGCTTGGGGGCATTTGCCACCATATAGTATAGGTATACTTTTACAGGGAAAAAAAGGCACAGCTGAGGCATTTGGCAACATTTATTGTATAGGGTATTTACTTACGGAAAGCAAAAAGCTGCGGGGGACATGCACATTATACAGTATAGTATATACAAGGGGGAAGCACTGGGGGGTCATGGACATTATAAGGTATAGTATACTACGGGGAAGGGCGGGCCAAGCTGGGCATTTGCACATTTATAGTCTAGGTATAAAACTTAAACGGGGAAGCGGTGGGCATGCACATTATAGTAAATAGTATGAACTACAGGGGAACAAAGAACAACAAGGGCTGGGCAATTTTGCCACCAATTTATAGTATTAGGTTAATTTTATTACAGGAAAGCAGCTGGGCAGTTTGCCCACATTTGTGTTATTCGTATAGTGATTAACTTTTACGGGGGGAAAAGCTGAGCACTATGCATGCTATTTAGTTATGTGTATACTACAGAAAAGGGCAAAAAGGCCTGGGGTGGGGGGCAAATTTGGCACCGGCTATTTGGTATAAGGGTATTTTAAACTTTATGGGAAAGGGCAGGCTTGGGTATTGCTTTATTGCGTTTTATTTGTTGTTTTTGTTGAATTGTGGTATACTTAACTTATTAGGTGATTGGAAGGCAGCAAAGCTGGGGACCACATGGGCCAGTGCATTATTAGTATAGTATAACTTACCAGAAAGGAAAAAAAGCCAAGCTGGGGGCAACACCATTTAAGGTATTAGTATAACTACAAAAAGGCCAAAGGGGACAGCTGGGGCCATGCACAATTATAGTTTTTATTAGTTTATACTGAAACAGGGGGGGAAGGGGGAAAAGAGATGGGGCAAGCCACATTATTTAGATAGTTATACAAACAAAAGGAAAAGCAAAGCTGGGGATGGCACACATTATATAAGGGGATAATTTGCGGGGGGCCCCTTAAAACCAGTGGGTATATAAAGGTCATTATTTGCCAACCCGAAAGGGTAGGTATAGTATTTGTACACGGGGGAAAAAGCGACAGGAAGGGCCCAGGCTGGGGGGGGGCATGGCAAACATTTTTAGGTAGTATTAAGTATTTACTTACAAGGAAAGGCAAAGGCTGGGGGCATGCCCCCCCCAACATTAATAGTATAGTTCTTTTACTTACAGAAGGCCAAAAGCAAGGGATGGGCAAAGGCCCACACGTTATTAGTCATTTAGTATACTACAGGAAGCAGGGGGCTGGGGCATGCACACTTTATAGTTATAGGTATAATTACAGAAAGCAGCTGGGGACATGGGAATTGAATTATTAGTATTTCGTATGACTAACGGGGGGGGGGAACAAAGCAAGCTGGGCCATGGGCCCCAATTGTTTTTATTAGTTACTAAAGGATTAACTACGGAAAAAAAAGCACAAAAAGTTGGGGCAATTCGGGGGGGGCATTATAGTATAGTATTTAAACTACAAGGGAAAAGGGGCAAGCCTTGGGGCATTGGCCCAACATTTTTACAAAGTATTTAGTAAACGGTAACAGAAACAGGCAATGGCTGGGGGCATGGCCACAGTTAAGAGGGGTAATAGTATTTGCTACAGAAGGGCAGCTTGGGGGGCATGGTTTTTACATTATTGTCGTATCGTTTATTTACTAACAAGAAAAAGGGAAAGCAAGCTGGGCATTGCAAAACAAATTAGGAGGGTATAGTAGGGCTACAAGGAAAAAGCAAGCCTGGGGGGCATGTAACCATTTGATAGTTTATTAGTATGTAAACTTACAGAAGCAGGGAAGCACAGGCTGGGGGGCATGTAACATTTATTATAGTACTAGATTTTTGTTGACTACGACAAAGCAGGCGGGGGGGGCATTGGTACAATTTATTAGTATTAGTATTACTAACAAGGGAAAAAGGGCCAGGGGGCTGGAGGGGCATGCACCCTTAAAACAAGTATAAAGAAATACTAAGGGGGAAGCATAGCTGGGCATTTTTGCACCAATTGCACATTAGAGGATTAAGGTAGCTTACAGGAAATGCAGGCGCTGGGGGGGCATTTTTGGGAACCTTTAGTATTAAGTATTACTTACAGAACAAAGAAAGGGCTGGGGGGGGGCCTTTTTGGCCAACATACACATAGTATAGTTTCTTAGTTTTTATACTAACAGGAAGGCAGCTAGCCAAGCCTGGGGGCATTGGCATTTGCTATTAGTATAGTATTACTTTAAAAGAAGGGCCCTAAGCTGGGGCCATGCACGCACCCATTTAGTACTAGTAAAAAAAACTATGGGAAGGGGGCCAAGCTTCGGGGGGCATGGGCATGCCTATTTAGTTATTTAAGTATTACTAACAGAAGCAAAAAGCTGGGGCCCTAAACACATTTATAGGAAGTATGGGCTTAACCAGGAAGGGCAAAAAAGGGGCTTGGGGGCATAACCACGCTATAGTTATAGTATACTAACAAAAAGCCAGCGTGGGAACAATGGGAAACGATATAAGATAGTATACTACAGAAGAAGATGGGCATGGCCACCCGGCTATTAGTATTCGTATACTTTACAGGAAAGCACGCTGGGCCATGCCCCAAACTACAGTATTAGGTACTACAGGGAAAGTAGCTGGGGCATGCAACCACTATTAGTTTATATAGTATTTTACTTACAGACCAGAAGCAGATGGGCCATTTGCATTGCTTAGTAGTATGTGTTAGTGGTTTATACTATGGAAGGGCACTTGGGGGTGGGTGGCATTTGCCATGGGGCTATTTAGGAATAGTATTTTTTTTTTACTTAATGGAAGGCAGCTGGGATAAACCACCATCGTAATTTAGTGTTATAGGATGCCTACCAAAAGGGGCAGCTGGGCCATTAAAACACCGCATTAGATTTAGTATTTACTTTACAGAAAAGCAAGGCTGGGGGGCCATTGCCCAACAACTTATAGTATAGTAATACTACATGAAAAGCAAAGCTGGGGGGAATGGCACCCTATTTAGTTATTAAGTATACTACCAGGAAAGCCAGGCTGGGCATTGGGCAACTTGGCTTATTTAGTATTTAGGTATACTACAGGGGAACAGGGGCAAAAGCTGGGGGCATTGGGGCACCACGCATAGTATAGTAAAAAACTTAATGCGGGGAAGGGCAAGGCTGGGGGGGAATGGGCATTTTTTGGGCATTTCAGTATAGGTATTTACTAAACCGGAACAGGCAGCTGGGGGGCATTTGGTGCATTGGCTATAGTATAGTTTTATACTAACAGAAGGCAAGGCTGGGGGGCATGGGCAACGCTTATAGTTATAGTGTTAACACCAGGAAAAAGCCCAGGCGGGGGCCATGGGACACACTATTAAGTATTAGTATGTTACAGGGGGGAAGGCAGCTGGGGGCATTTGCATGGGGCTATAAAGTATTTATAGGGTAACAACTACAGAAGCAAGCTGGGGGGGGCATGGGGCAGGCTTATAGTATAGTATAACTACCCAGGGGAAAAGGGGCCCAAAGGAAGCGCCACGCTGGGCATGCCCCCACCCCACTCACGGGGGAAGTGGCTTGTGTTACTTACAGAAAAGGGAAAAAAGCAGGGCTGGGCATGGACCCCCAACAGAGGTTATAAAGTATTTACTACAAAAGAAAGGGGCAAGCCTTGGGGCATTGGCCATTTGCTAATTTTTAAGGTTTATGTATACTACAGGAAAAGGGCAAGCTTTTTGGGGGGGCCATGCACCGGCTTATGTAGTATAGTAATAAACAAAACTTCAGAGCAGTGAGGCTGGTTTCCTGTTCCTGTTTTTGGGGGGGGGGGGAACTAGGGGGGGATGGTGGTTCATCGGAACTTAGGGAGAGTGCTGAATGAGAAAAACAACCTGGGTGTTGGGGGTCTTTTTCGAAACTTTTGCAATTCAATTAATGGTAAATTCACCCAGGTCCCCCAAAAAATCAAAAACAAAAACTGAAAAAAAAATTTGTGACCAAAGGGCCAGGGGGAGGGATGGCTAAAAAAAAATTCAAAAAAAACTGTTCAATGGGGGGAAATCATTTATTTTTTCCGGGAAAACTTTTGCGAAGTGGGCTTTTTTGGTTCTGCCTACCCCAAGGGCATTTTCTCTCCCCTTTTTTCATGCACCCAACATCCAAAACCACTCATTCAAAAAGGGGGGGGGGAAGTCTGGCCATTATTCCCGTGGACCCGGCAGGAGTGTTCTGCCAATTATTCCGGGGTCCCATTCTCTTGGGCCACTTAACATACCACAAAACAAAATTTGGGGAGGGTAGGGGTTTAGGGTAATTCTGTTTACATTTGCCCCAAAAAAACGTTAAAAAAAATTGGGAATTAATGGGCCAATGTTTTAGAAATTTTTAACCTAATTTTTAAAACTAGGGTTTTCCAGATTTGGCCTTTGATATGTTCATTTGCATTTTTCCTGTCCCTTTTTATTTTTGCGTTTTATCCCGTTGTTTTCCTGAGGGGGGGACTTTGGGGGGGGCCAGCGTTTTGATGTTAGGGGCCAAACTGGACAAATTTCCAAGTAATAAGGGTTTTTCTCTCTTCCCAAAACCAGTTTGGGTTGGCCCTAAAAATATAAAAAAACCTTCACAATTTAATTTCATCGCCCACCTCGGCCACGGTTGTCAGGGGGGACAAAAAATTTACAAAAAAGGGCCAAAATTCCCCTCTCATTGGGGGGACAAAAGGTTCAACCTTATTAAGCGTTTTTTTATTCTAAATTGGCTTAAAATTGAAAAAAAAATCTGTTTGCTGTTGGGGGGACTGTTACAGGTGGATTTTCAGGGCTTTTTTCTTGAAAAACTAACCCATTTATTTCAGAAAAAAAACTGGGGGGACTTTATATTTTTGTGGACCTTTAAAAGAGTTTGTACCAAATTTGCCCCCAAACTTAAAAAACGTTTTATAAAAAAAAATGACTTAAATCCCCCAATGGTCTAACCAATGTTGATGTAAAAGGGGACAAATAGGTGTTCTAATTTCCAACCCCAATGGTACCATTTTTGACATTGTAGAATTCGGGCTCCGGTTTTTTTGCAGGTTGGCCAGGTTTAACATAATTTGTATTTAAAATGTGTTACAGAAAAAAAAAAAATTATCACAGAATCCAGGGGGACCCATAACATGGAACGGTTTAAAAGGGGACGAGTTAAAAAAGTAAAATTTTGCAAAAACCTGAAGAAAATTAATTAAAAAAAACATTTAAATATTAAACAAGGTAAAAGATCTGTCTAAGCACCAAAACGGGTTATTACCCGATGGAGCCGTACCAGCGCTGGTCGTCCCCCTAAGTGGCGCTTATAAAAATTAAAAAAACAACCATATTACATACAGACGTATAATCGGTATTGTTTATTAAATGGTTTTACAGCGGGGCTTGCGGGTTCCCCCTATGGCGCTATATAAATATTTAGTATACATACATTTTACTGTTTCTAATTCTGTTAATTTTATAATGGACAAGCCGGCTTTGTTTACCCCAAAACAAGAAGGGCGGGCTATATTAAAAATAAACAATATAAAACATTTTTACCCATACTGTTATAATCTGTTATTGGTTATAAAATGTACACCGGCTTGTGTTTAACCCCCAAAGGGTGGCGCTATAAGAAAATTTAAAAACCCTATACCTTACATTTACTGATAACTCTTTGTTATTGGTTTATTTTAATGTAGCCACAGCGGCTGTGTTAACCCCCCCAGTGGCGGGCTATATAAAAAAAAAAACCATATACATACAAAATACTTGTATTTCAATCTGTTTTATTGTTATAAAAAAAATTGTAACCAGCGGCTGTGTAAACCCCCAACAAGGGTGGGGCGGCTATTGATATTAAATAAAAAAACATATTAAACAAAACAATACTGATAATTCTGTATTGTGATAATGGTTTTAACAAAAAGCGGCTTGTTAACCCCAAAGAGTTGGCGGCTATTATGATAACACATATAAACATTAACATTTACTGTATAATTCTGTATTGTTATTAAATTGTAACAAGCGGCTGCGTTGCCCAAGTCGGCCCGTGGCTATTATTAAAGTAAAAAAAAAACTATAAACTTTTACCATGAACTGTATAATTTCTTGTATTGTTATTTAATGTACAAGGGCGGGGCTTTGGTCCCCTAAGTGCGGCTATTTACACAAAAATGTATTATAATTTGACATTTTTTATTGTATACTTTCTGAATTGTTTAATTTAATTGGTTGTTACCAAAGCGGGATTGTTGTCCCCCCCCTTTTTGTAGTTTGGGCGCTATCTTAAAATTAAAACATTTTATACATTACACATTTTTTAACGGTATAATCTGTATGGTATAAATGTACAGCGCTGTGTCCCACCCAAGGTTGGGCGCTATATAAAAAAAAAAAAACAATTTATTAACATACTATTATAATCTGTATTGTTTAATGTTACAGGGCGCCTGTGTCACCCCAAAGGGTGGCCCCCGGGCCTATTATACAAAAAATAAAAAAACTATATGTTACATACAACTGTATAAATCTGTAATTGTTATTAATGTTTAAACCCAGGGCACTTGCGTCTTCCCCCCCAAAAGAGTTGTGCCCTATATTAAAATAAAAAACCATATACATACCATACTGGTTAATCTTTGTTATTGTTATAAGTGTACAGCCGCTTGTGTTCCCCCAAGACCAAAAGTTGGCGGGGCTTTATATTTAAATTAAACATTAAAACATACATTAACTGTTTATTAAATCTGTAGTTGTTATTAATGGTTATACCAGCGGCTTGCGTTTCCCCCCTAGTGGGCGCTTATTATCAATAATAAACATATTTTTAATACCATACTTTGTTATTAATCTGGATTGTTATAAATTGTTTACAAGGCGGGGGGCTTTTGGTGTTCCACCTAGGGTGGGCGCTATATTAAATTAAACCATATTGACATTACATACTGTATAATTTATCTTTGTTATTTGTAAAGTAACAGGCGGCTTTTGGTACCCAAAAGTGGGCCGGGGCTTTTATAAATAAAAACCATATACTACACATACATTACTGTTTATTTAATCTGACTTGTTATAATTGTACAAAGCGCTGGCGTCCCCCCTAAGTGGCGCGATAAATAAAATATAAACCATTAAATACCGGTTATAACTCTTTGTATTTGTTATTAATGTATTACAGGCGGGGCCTGTGGTTCCCCATAGTTGGCCGCTATACTACAATAAAAAAAACAGATACATTAATGTGAAAAACCATATGTATATTTCTCCTATGGTTTTATAATATGTACAGCGGCTGGTTGTCCCCACCAAGTGGCGCTTATAGAAAATTAAAAATCTACATCTATATAATCTGGTATTGTTAATTTTGTGGTTGTTTTAAATGTTACAAGCGGGACTGTGGTTCCCCAAAAGTGGCGGGCTTATTCATAAATAAAACAAAAAAAACACCCATATACATTACATACTGTATAATCTGTATTGTTATTTAATGTTTACCAGCAAACTGGGCGTACCAAGTTGGCGGCTTATATAAATAAAAAAAAACATATTTTTTTAACCTACATTGAACTGTATATCTGTATTTGTTTATTTAAAAATGTACAAAGCGGGCTGTGTCCCCAAAAGTGGCGCTAATATTAAAAATTAAAACATAAATACCAAATTGAACCAACTGTGATAATCTTGTTATTGTAAATTTAATTGTAAACAGGCGGGCTGCCCGTCCCCCCCTTAGGTGGCGGCGCTTATATAAAATATTTACATAAATTTACATTTTACATTACTTGTTATAATTCGAGGTATGTTATTTAATGTTACCAAAGGCCGGCTTGTGTCCCCCCCCTAGTGGCGGCTATATACACAACAAAAATAACAACGAATTACATACATACTATATAAATTGTTTATTTTGTAAAAATGTACCCAGGTTTGCCTTTTTGCGTCCCTAGTGGGGCGGCTATTATAAATATAATATACCATTTGTTACATTTACTGTGTATTAATCTGTATTGTATTTGTTAAAATGGTGAAAACAGCGGGGGCTGGTGGTCCCCAAAAGTCCTGGCGCTATATAAAATAACCATATAACAAACACCACAATGATATATTCGGTTGATGTTTATTATGTTACAAGGGCTTGTGTCCCCCCAAGTTGGGCGGGGCTTTCGGCTCATATAATTATGAAATATTGTAATTAACCTTTACTGTATCTTAAAATTCGTTATTGTTTATTAATGTACAGCGGGGGGGCTGTGTTTAAAACCCCCCAAAGGTTTGCGAGCTATTTTATAAATAAACAAAAATTTACAGTACATTAAACTTGTTGATTAAATCGGTATTGTTATGAATGTTTTTAAACAGGGCAAGTGTACCCAAAAGTGGCGCTATATACAATTTTAAAACAGATTCAATTAAAAACATGTACTGTTTATAATTCTGTTAATTGTTATTAATGGTTTTAAACAGTGCTGTGTCCCCCCCAAAGTGGCCGGCTATATAAATTAAAAAAAAAAAAACTAACAATACCTACTGTATAAATTTGTAACTTGTTATCGAATGGTTTACCAAGCGGGGCTGGCGGTCCACCAAGGGCGTCTTTTAATATAAAAATACAAAAAAACACATAGACATACCATACTTGTTATAAAAGTGTTATTTTTTATCAATTGTAACAAGCGATTTTGCGTCCCCCCAAAGTCTGGACGGCTATATTAAAAATTTTTAAAAATTAACCAGTTACTGTTAATCTTGTATTGTATTAATGTACCCAAGCGGCGGAGTACCCCCAAAGTGGAGGAATATTAAAAAAATATACAGATACATTAAACATACTGGTATATTCTGGTATGTTATAATGATTACAGCGCTTGTTGGTCCCACAAAGTTGGCCCGCTATATAAAAATATCCCATATACATTGACATTAATGGTATTAATCCTGGTCTTGTTTTATTTAAATGTTACAGCGCTGGAAGTACCAAAGTGGGAAAGGGCTTTAAATTATTAAATATTACATATATTTACCATACATTTACTGTATAAATCTGTTATTTGGTTATTAATGTACCACAGCGCTGGGGGGGGTTTGAGTTATTTTCCAAAAGTTTGGGGCTTATTATAAAAATTATAAAAACATTTATAACCATCGTAACCTGGGATAAATCTGTATGTTTTAATTAAAGTACAGCGGGGGGCTTTGGCGTTTAACCCAAAGTGGCGCTATATCAAAATATTTAACATCTACATTACCATAACTGTATTAATCTGGTTTAATTGGATTTAAATGTTACAGCGCTGGCCATACCCCAAAGTGGGCCCCAAATAGAAAAAAATAAAAAACATTATACAATACATAACTGTATTTAATTGGGCCATTGGTTATAAGGGTTACAGTTGCTTGGCGTTCCCCCCAAAAGTGGCCCCCCCCACATATGAAAAAAATAAAACATATACATTTATACTGTATAAACCTTGTATTGTTTATAATGTACCATTTGCTGTTTGTTTTCCCCCAAAGTGGGGCCACTATATTAAAAATAAAACAATATAACAGAACATTACTGATAATCTGTTATTGTTTATTAAAGTACAGTGCCTGGGGGGGTTCCCCAAAGTGGGCGCTATATTTAAATAAACAACATATTTACTGAAATCGTGAAGGTAAATTCTGTTTTATTTGGTATTAAAATGTTTAAACACCAGCCGGGTCGTTGTTGGGTTCCCCCAAGAGGTGGCGTTATTAATATAAAATATTACCTTACCCCATTACTCGTATTTTAATCTTGTATGTTATTAATGTTACCCCAAGTTTTGCGGCTTTTGCGGTCCCCCAAAAAAAATGGGCGTATAATAAATAAAACCAATTATACTTACATGACACTTGTTATAAATCGTTACATTGTCTAATTAAAATTGTTACAAGGGGCTTGTGTCCCACAAAAGGTGGCCCGGCTATATAAAATAAACATTAACATTACATTTTTACTGTATTAATTCCTGTATTGTTATTTTAATTGTTAACAGGGCTGTTTTGTGTGGTTTTCCCCAAGTGGCGGGCTTATATAAAAAATATAACCATTTTTACATACTGTATAAAAATCTTGTATTGGTTATAAATGTACAGCGGCTGTTGTAAACCCAAAGGGCACCCAACTATATAAAAAATATACCCATACACCACATACTGGTAAAAATCTTTGTTTTTGTCTTGATAATTGTACCAAGCGGGGCGTGTCCCCCAAGTAATGGGCCGGCCCTTTTATATAAAATTAAAAAAACATATACCCATAACATTCTGGTAATTTAAAATTTGTTATGTTAAACAATTTGTACAGCGGGGGGGGGGGTGGGGGGGGGGGGGGTGTGGTCCCCAAGTGGGGCAACTATGTAAAAAAATTTTAAAAAAAAAAAAATATACATTACCCCAAACTTGTAGACTCTGTTATGTTTATAATGTACCAGCGCTTGTTGTACCCCCCCCAAATGTGGGCAATTTATAATAAATAAAAAAAACATATTACATAACATATCCTTAACTGTATAATCGTTTATTGGTTTATTTTATAATGTTTACCAAGCGGCTGGCGTTTTTTTGGGCCCAAGTGGGCGCTATATAATTTTTCAAAACAGATTACAGAAAAAAACTGTATTAACTGTATTGTATAATGTACACAGGCGCTTGTTTAACCCAAATTGGTGGCGGCTATATAAAACTAAAAAAACATAATTTAATACCATACATTTACTGTTATTAATCTTAATTGGTTTAGCTAATGTTAACAGGCGGGGCCTTGCGTCCCCCTAGTGGCGCTATAACAAAAATATACCATAATACTGTATAACCTCTGTCTTGTTATGAATGTACCAGCGCTGGTCAACCCCTTTAGGTGGCGGCTCCGATAACTATAAAATAAAAAAAAACTTACATTACAAACTGGTTTTATAAGTCTGTTATTGGTTTATTAAAAATGTACCAGGCGGGGGCCTGGTGGTCCCCCAGTTTGGCGCTTTATTAAAATAAAAAAAAAAAAAAACATTAATACCATTTACTATATTAAACTTTTTTCTGGTGTTTTTTTTTTTTGGTTTTACCCCCCCCCCCCCAAAAAAAAAAGGGGAAAAAAAGTTGGGCCGGGGGGGTTCCTTTTGTTTGCCCCCTTTCCCAAAAAAAAGTTTTTGGGGGCGGCCCCCCCCCCCCCAAAAAAATTGTTTTTTTTTTTTCCTGGGGGGTGGTAATCCCCCCCCCCTTTTGTTGAAGTTGGGGGTGGGGGGGGGGGCCCGTTTGGGGGTTTTTTCCCCCCCACCCCCTAGTGAAAAAAAAACATGGACGGGTTGGGTTTATAAATTTTGGGGTGGGGGGGGGGCTGGGAGCCGGGGGGGGGGGGGGTTGTTGGTCCCCCCCCTTGTGGTAAAAACAGGGTGGGGGCCCCGGGGGGAAAAAACCTAGACCCCCATGCCCGGGGGGGGGCTTGGTTTTTTTTTGGGGGGGGTGGGGGTTCCCCCCCCACCCCAAAGTGGGGGGGCGTGTTGTCCCCACCCATAACAACGGTTGGGCTTGGGGAAAAAAAAAAAACCCCCCCCATAACATGTTTTAAAAAACGAAAAACTTTTGGGTTTTTTAAATTAAAAAAATTTTGTTTTCGTTTGGTAAGGGGGGTGTTTTTTTTGCTGTTTAACGGAACGTTGGGAAACCCAAACCGGGGGGGGCACTTTTGTTTTGTGGTAAAAACCCCAACATCAAACAAGGTGGGGGCGGGGGGGGCTTTTTAAAAAATTTTTTTTTTTGTTTTTGTTTTCAAAAACTGTTTTTAAAAAAATTTCTGTTTTGATTGTTTTGGTTTAACATAAAAAAAATGTTGTCCAAGCCCGGGGGGGGCTGGGGGGCGGGGTTTCCCCCCCAGTGGCGGGGGGAAACAAAACATAAAAAAAAAGGGGGGCGGGGGGGGGGCTTTTTTTTTGGGGCGGGGTTTTTTTTCCCCCCCCCCCCCCCTACAAAAAAAAAAAAAAAACGGGGGGGGGGGCCCACGGGGGGGGGGGGGGGGGGGGGGCTTTTGGCTTTTTTATTCAGGTGGGACGGGCGTTTCTTATTGTGAAATAAACATAAAAACAACCGGCGGGGGGTGGGGGGGGGGCCTGGGGAAGTGTAACCCCCCCCCCCAAAGGGGGGGGGGTTGTCCCTGGTTTTAATTGGTGTTAAAAGTGAACCCAGCGGGCTGTGGTCCCCCCCAAAGTGGCGGCTATTATAACAAAAATATACATTGATACACCCATGTCAACATTTACTGTTATTAATCCTGTATTGGTTTATTTTTAAATGTACCAGCCGGGCTTGAGTAAACCCCAAAGTGGGAGGCCTTTATAAAAATCAAATACCATAATAACCAAATACATTACTGTATTATAAATCTGTATTGTTTTTATAATGTACCAGCCGGGGCTGGAGTGGGGGGGGAGTAATCCAGAAGTGGGCGGGGCTATATTAAAAATTATACCAATATAAATCGGTTAAAACTTGTATTAAAATCTTGTATTTAAATTGTTTTAATGATACAAGCCGCTGCGTACCCAAGTGGGCGGGGCTATTATAAATATGCTAACATTAAATTAACCATTACATTTTTACTGTTATAAATCATGTTATTGTTATTAATTGTGTTTAACCAGCGGCCTGCAAACCCACCAAGTGGGCGCAATATAAAAAACATACTTAACCATAACCATTTATTGGGGAATTGGGGGGCATTGTTTATTGTAATGGACAAGGTGCGTCCTGCGTTTGCCCCCCCCACAGTGGGTGGGCCCCACGAGAGAAAAAAGGAAACCAAGATACAATACGTGGGGGAAACGGGATAAAGGAGGGACGTGTTGAGGGAAATGTTAACAAAAATATCAATGGCTGTTCTGGGTCCCCAAAGTTGGGGGGCGCCTCCTCACATATAAAAATTAAATTTAAAAAAACTATTACAGACATTGTTTACTCCGGTAAAGAATCTTGTATTTTGTTAAATGTAAAACAGGGTCTGGGGTTCACCCCAAGGTTGGGCCCGGGGGCATTATAAATAAAACTATATTATACATTAACATTACTGTTTTTATTAAAAAATCTGATTGTTATTATAATGTACAAGCGGGGGGGGCTGGGTCCCCCCACTGAGTTTTTTTTTTTGTTTTTGTTTTTTTTTTGTGGTGGGCGGGCATATTATATATTTTTTTTTTTATGTAATACTTTAACAATAAACATAACTGTATTAATAAATATGTATTTGGTTATAATGTTTAACAGTTGGGGCATGCGTTACCCAAAAAAATGGGGCGGGGGCCCTTATTATAAATAAAAAACAATAGACCAATACATAACTGTCTAATCTGTATTTGTTATTTTAAAGTTAACCAAGGGGGCCTGTGGGGGTTCCCCCCAAGGGGGCGGGCTATATATAAATAAAAAAACACATATTTACAACATTTTACTGTTATTTAAAATTCTGTAAATTGTTTATAAAGTAAACCAGCGCTGTGTCCCCCAAAAGTGGCGCCTAACTAACAAAAACACCAATAATACTAAAACATAAAATGTATAAATCTGTTTATTGTTTATAGATTGGTGATGTACACGCGGGGGGGGGGCTGTTGTAACCCCAAAAACGTTGGGCGCTTATAAAAAAATATTTTTACAAAATCTGTAAAAAAAATCTTGGGTTTGTTTATTAATTGGTTACAGCGCGGGGGGCTTGTGTCCCCCCCAAAAAAGTGGGGCGGGCTATATAAATAAAAAAACATATAAAATTACGCTGTATAATTGTATTGGTTACAATGTACAGCGGGGCTGTGTTCCCACCCAAAGGGGCACTATATAAAATTAATAAACAAATTTACATACATACTGATTTAACCTCGGTATTGGTTATAATGTTACAAGCGGACTGTTTGTTTTACCCCCAAAGTCGGGGCAACTATAAAAAAATTAAAAAATTCTAAAACAGTAAATAACTGTATAAATTTTCTGTAGTGTTTATTAATGTGAACAGCCGCTTTTGTTGGTCCCCCCCAAAGTTGGCCGGGGCTGCTATATAAAAATATTTTTACCATATTAAATTAAAACTTGTTACGATTTATTAATCTGTATTGTTACGGGAAAATTGTGTAAACAAAGGGCTGGGTGTCCCCCAAGGGTTGGCGCGGGGGCTAAGATAAATATAAGGCTATGGGGGGGGGGAATCAGTGAAATTTTAACCTTGTTATCGTGATGGGGGGGGGGGGCATGCACACTATAGTCACTATAGTATAGTATACTACATAAGCAGCTGGGCATGCACACTATAGTCACTATAGTATAGTATACTACATAAGCAATACTACAGAAGCAGCTGGGCATGCACGCTATAGTATAGTATACTACCGAAGCCGCTGGGCATGCACATTAAAGTATAGTATACTACAGAAACAGCTGGACATGCACATTATAGTATAGTATGCTACAAAAACAGCTGGGCATGCACACTATAGTATAGTATACTACCAAAGCAGCTGGGCATGCACGCTATAGTATAGTATACTACAGAAGCAGCTGGGCATGCACATTATAGTATAGTATACTACAGAAGCAGCTGGGCAGGCACATTATAGTATGGTATACTACAGAAGCAGCTGGGCATGCACACTATAGTATAGTATACTACAGAAGCAGCTGGGCATGCACATTATATAAGGGATAATGCGCCCCTTACAGTGTAATATAAGTATATTATGCCACCGAGGAGTTCCCTGACCATATAAAAGCACGAGGCCGTAGGCCGAGTGATTTCATACAGGTCAGGGAACTCCGAGGTGGCATAATAGACGTATATTACACTGTAAGGGGCGAATTATTTCTTATAATACACAAGTTTTTATTTTAAATAAGTACAGTGATAATAGCTGGTGAAAAGAATCTATTTAACTTTTTTTTTTAAAGTTTGTTTAGTTTTTCAATTGTATGTTGCATGTGATGCATTTGGGATTTAATAATCCCTGTGCCACCTACACCATAAA
>JAACNH010003812.1:0-26985 GCA_019447015.1 Hymenochirus boettgeri
GGGAACTGGAGGCTGACTAACAGTAAATGGTAAACTGGAAGGCTGACTAACAGTAGCTGGGGAACTGGAGGGCTGACTAAGCGCTGAGGACTGGAGGGCTGGCTAACAGGAAATGGGAACTGGAGGGGTTCACCATGGACTAACAGTAGCTGGGGAACTGGAGGGCTGACTAACAGTAAATGGTAAACTGGAAGGCTGACTAACAGTAGCTGTGCTGAATATTTAACGGCACAAGCAGTTTATATTAATAAAAACACTTTGAAATCAAGTTGTTATATTATTTTGGGTCGACAAAAAGAGGTGCAAGAGTGAAAAGGATGCCACACTCCTAAACAGTTCTTTATATATATCTCAAAGTGGAAAACAAATATGCCAATAAAACCACTAATGAACAGGCAAAATCAATATTTTTTTTTTAGGGCTACTTTCATTAAATATTCATGCATCCGGTTGAATGCTTAAAAAAAAAATACAGATAATGGCAAAGACCGATTACGATAAGTGTTGCAGTAGCACCCATGCTAACCCAAAAAGTATATTAAATAGTGTGGGTTTTGCACATATTTTCTGGTAATATGGGATATTGCATCTCCCCAAGTGCAACACACACGGAGATATTCATGTAAAATATAGAAGCAAAGGTAGGACATATTTGTATACAGCAATTAGGCTTATCAAGCACCAATACATACACAAAGAAGCATATATATACTGAGCAAACTTAAAGGGCATCTATAGTGAAAAAACACATTGCTCCTTTGCAAAGTTAAATTAATTACTTCTGTGCGCCTTAATCCTATCTCTGTCAGTGATCTGTTTAACCATGGTGTCAGATCTGTGTGCAGCACTCCCCCCCTCCCCCTTCCCCCTCCCCCTGTACCTCCTCCATGTCTCAACTCCGGCCTAACCGCAAGCTTATCATGTGCAGTAGGAGTTAAAAGTATTCAACATCCTGAAAAACCACACCCTGCACATGGCCAATAGAAGCAAGCTTCCTGGAGATACGGAAGAAGGGAACAGTACAGTTTTACGATCTCTCTCTTTGTGACCCATCATCAATCAGTGAAAACTATTAAAAGGGGGGTCAAGTGCAGCCTTATATCTACCATCAAAGCTACCTCTCTCCCCCTGCTAATGCTGTTACCTCTATGTTATTACAGAGCAAGGAGGGGGGATCACGTCACGGGATTTGATTGACGTCCAAGTAGGAGTAAGGAATGCATCACAATATTCTTCTAACTGGTGAATCTCAGGACAGAACTCTGGGGGTTGTGGGGAATATAGACACATGGAAAAAAGAAAAAAAGGTTAATTCTTCCCACTATAGATGCCCTTTAATTGGATTGATTCTTTGGTGGGGGGGGGAGCTTACCTCCAGATAATAACCCTGAAATAAAATTTTAACCCCACACTAATCACAACCCCCCTACTCTTGCCAATACTCACCTTACCTTTTTTCTCTGGTTCACCTGACAGACCGAATTACCTGAAGTCCGCCAGTCCATCACCACATGTCTCTCTCCACATTGCAGAGTACAGTGAATCATGGCCAATGGCTAATGATGGCAGTATACTCTCTTTCTTACAGCTGTGCAACTCGACAATGCCATAAGGAAGAGTAAGAGAGTGGCAAGGGACTAGCAGAATACAGGGTGGAAAGTTGGGTTTGGATGTGATTAGTGTGGGGTTAAACCACCCGGACAAAGTAACCTGGGGGCCCCTGTGGCCGTTGGCTGCCTCTGACTGGCCCCTCTAGACTTAGACTGTACCCAAAAAAATCTTAATATAAATTGATTGTCTCAGGCTGGATAACTGATTTATTTTTTAAGCTTAATTTCTAAAAAAAAAAATGAGACCTGATCAACTGATTTTGATTAAATAGATCTAAATATTACACACCTATTAATATAAAAAGAAAAATGAAATAGGTATATTAATTAATCTTTTTCTAAAATTAGTTTTACGATCTCTATCATAAGAACTGAGTTGAACTATGTGCGGCCCTTCTTGACAATGGAAGCTTCCATGCGACCCCTCATGAAATTTAATTGCCCACCCTAGGTTTAACCATTTATTCGGGTGCATTTGATTTGTGAAGTGAAGTAATTTGAAGCAAAAGATAAGAAATCAGAAATAAAGAATAAAAGTTGGAGCAAATCACATAATGCTTTGGAATAGGGTGACATAGGGATCATTAAGGTTATTACATTGCCATGGTGGGTTTTTTTTCATTCACGATGAACCAACATTTTATCAATGTGACCCAAAAAGCTGCCAAAGATTATACAATATTTTTTCCTTGTTTGCATGTGAGAAATTTACAGAGATTGTATCATTGTGGAACATTCTGAAATCCAGGTTTGCTAGAGTGAAACCCGTAACTGCCTCAACTCGTGAGCGCTTCCTTGGGACAGTGGCGGCCATAGACTATTAGCCGTGTTAACTTTTTTTTCAATTGCCTCAGGGCAAGGTGACCCTGGATGCCTCCCAGCAAGAATGTTTTTTTTTGCTAGTAAATAAATATTTTGAAGAATTTGGGGGAGGAAATTCTGTTGGCTCTGAAAGCACAACACTGCTAACCCTTTCACTGCCAGAATTTTTCTTTTTTTTGCGTAACTGCCAGAAGAATTTTCGAGGATTTTGTCCTTAATCGCTTTAGACTAATTTTCAGTAGGAAACCTTGCAGTAAATCAGGAATATTATACTTTGTTGTTTTTCAGCACAAAGTTGTAACTTTAATATGGTAACAAAATTTTGTAACTTTTCTGGAAAATTTACTGGAATTATGGGTAAAATATGTAAAAAAAATGAAAAATTTGCAAATTTATGGATTTTTCCCATTTTTACTTATATTTATCTTAAGGTTACACACAAAAATCTTACTGTTTCTAAAACTCTGATACTCCGATACAACGATACCAGATATATGTGGTACCCGACGTTTCCTGTACAGGAGACCCCCCCAAACTAAAACTGCACCTCCTAGAATATGTACACCAATTAAAATGTGTAACCCTACTGACAGTTAACATAGAATTCTACCAAATTATCTAAACTATCCCCCCAAGTAAGAGATTTTTAGAAACTACACACTCGCAGGATTTTACGAGTGAGGTTAGTTCGATCAAAATGCAGATACCCGGACGCAGCTCTTCGTCAAATTTAAGTTACTTTCTCACATTTCTTTTTTTCCTCAACTGTAACATCAGAGACAAAATCAAATGCGAATTTAAGCTAAAACTGTGGAGGAAGTTCAAACCATCTCAAATATGAAAGCCTAACCCTCCCGAATAAACGGTATGCCACATTCAGGGGTGTACCCAGACATGGCTACCAACTAACCCAGAGCGTGACCAGTGCAAATGTCAGTAGCAGCAAAAAAAATTAGCCAGTTTTGTATTTGAACAGTCTGCAGTTTTTCCACAAACACCCCCCCAACTCCAAAATACCCCCCACAAACTATATTCCCCTGAAATCTACCACACTTCAGCTATGTAACGCTGTAGTCGTTCTTCATCCATCAATGGTGGTGGGCGCAGTTCTTCGTAGAAGTTTGCACTTTACCATTTTAAAAAAAAATGAACATCAAACAACGTTCAAAAAGGTCGAAATCATGTCAAAACCCATGATGTAAAAAAAGTACCAAATATCAATCTCCCAATGTCCTGAATCAAACGGTATGCATATGTGTGGTTACACACGCGGACGTGGAACGAAAAGCCACAAAGGAGACAAAATGCACGATGGCTCAGAAACAGCGAAATATTTAGCCAACTCCGAATTTGGACAGTCTGCAGTTTTTTCCACAAAACCCCCCGTACTTAGAAATAACCCCACAAACTTATATTCCTGAAATCCTACACCTTCAGCTATGTAACGCTGTAGTTTGTTCATTCATACCATCAATGGTGTGGGCGCAGTTCTTCGTAGAAGTTCGCACTTTTCGAAAAATGAACAAAAACAACTTCAAAAGGTAGAATCATGCCAAAACCTGAGGAATCTAAAAAAAAGTTACTAAATATCAATCCCAATGTCCTGAATCAAACGGTATGCCATATGTGTGGTTACACACGCGGAGTGGAAGCGAAAAGCCACAAAGTGAGACACCACGATGGCTCAGAAACAGCGAAAATATTTAGCCAACTCCGAATTGGACAGTCCTGCCAGTTTTTCCAAAAACACCCCCTAACTTAGAAATAACCCCACAAACTATATATTCCTGAAATCTACACACCTTCAGCTATGTAAGCTGTAGTTTGTTCATTCATACCATCAATGGTGTGGCGCAGTTCTTTGTAGAAGTTCGCACTTTTCTCGAAAAAATGAAACAAAAACAACTCAAAGGTAGAAAAAATCAGCACAAAACCTGATGGAATCTAAAAAAAGTTACTAAATATCAATCTCCCAAATGTCCTGAATCAAACGGTATGCCATATGTGTGGTTACACATGCGGAGTGAAGCGAAAAGCCACAAAGTGAACAATGCACGATGGCTCAGAAACAGCGAAATATTTTAGCAACTCCGAATTTGGACATCTGCAGTTTTTTCACAAAACACCCTGATAACTCAGAAATACCCCCCACAAACTATATATTCCTGAAATCTAAACACCTTCAGCTATGTAGCACTGTAGTTCGTTCACTTCATACCATCAATGGTGTGGGCGCAGTTCTTCGTAGAATTTCGCATTTCTACACAATTTTCTGGAAATATAGAAAATACTTTCAAAGTTACAAAATCACACCAAAACCCATGTAATGTAAAAAAACTTACCAAATCAATCTCCTAAATGTCCTGAATCAAACAGTGTGCCAGATGTGTGGTTACACACACTGACGGGAAGCTACTAGTCAAAATGTAAAACAATGCGCAGTGAGCCAATAACACATTTTCCCGATTTTCCAAACTAACCCCTCAACTTGGAAATACCCCCGCAAAACTATATATTCCAGAATCTACATACCTTCAGCTACGTAACGCTGTAGTTTTGTTCATTCATACAATCAATGGTGTGGGCGCAGTTCTTCGTAGAAATTCGCATTTGTCTGAAAAAATGAACAAAACAACTTCAAAGGTAGAAATCATGCCAAAACCCCAAGGAAGTAAAAAAAAGTTACCAAATATCAATCTCCCAAATGTTCTGAATCAACGGTATGCCCTATGTAGGTTACACACGCAGACGTGGAATCAACTAGCCACAAAGTGACCAATGAACAGTGGCCCAATTACAGCAACTTTTCAGATTTGTCAGAACTAACACCCCTCTATATTGAAATACCCCCCAAAACTATATATTCTTGGACTCTACACACCTTCAGCTATACAATGGGTGTGATTCTTTTATGCTACCACCAATGGTGTGGGTGCAGTTTTGTGTACAATTTCGCTTTCTTACCAGATTTTCAGGAAAAATTTATAAAATACAATTCAAAGTTAAAAATCATGGCAAATTTCCATGTCATGTAAAAAAACTTGTCAATTATCAATCTTCCAAATGCCCTGAATCAAACGGTATGCCATATCGTGGATTCACACGGACGTGGCCACCAACTAGCTCAAAGGGGACGCATGCACCAGTGTAATTACAAGAAAATATCAAAGTGCTCTGTAATTTCAAACAGCCCCAAAACTTTGAAATGCCCCCCGAAATAAACCCCCCCACATAATATCAACTCTCCCACATTTTCTGAATCAAACGGTATGCCATATGCGTGGATGCACACAGAGACGTGGCCACCAACTAGCTCAAATGGGACGCATGCACAAATGCACATTACAAGAAAAAATCAAAGTGCTGTAATTTGAACAGCCTACACTATTTCTAAGGAAACAGTCCCGAACATGAAATTCCCTCCACAAACTATATATTTTTGGAATCTACACGCCTTCAGCTACGTTACGGTGCCATGCTTTCATACATGCATGAAGAATTCCAGACCGCGATCCAAAGAACTCGTGTTTTTTACAGATTTTGTGAAAATAAAATGAGATGATTCAAGGGTTGAAATCCTACCTAAACCCACTTGACCAGCAAAAAACCCCACTAAATGCAACTCTCCACATGTCCTGTATCAAACGGTGTGCCATTTGCGTGGGTGCAAACAGAGACGAGGGCACCAACTAGCTCAAATGGGACGCATTTAGAAGTGCAGTTACAAGAAATTTTTTTAAAAACCACAACCCACCCCCCACACACACACTCTCCCCTTTTTAGTGGTATTTTAGTGAAGTCGGTTGTATGGAGAGTCCACACGTTTTTGCACACTTTACTGATCCTAAAAATTCAATACGGTCTTTATTTGGTACCTCTGCAAAATTTCCTTATAAAATATAGGCTTAGTTTTCCCTTGAAATCGAACAAATAAGTATCCGCGTTACTTTACCGATATCACTGGGGACATTGGGGAGCTTGGAGAAGACAACTTTTTTTTTCTAATTTATAGTTTTAGGGTAAAAAAAAAAAAGGGTGTGTGTATCACTTTAAGAATTTTTTTGTGTGTATTTCCCCTTTTTTTCCCCGATCATTCCCAAAGATAATCATCAGATCATCTAGGAATGATACCGAACTTGAATACGGGCATAAATGCCCGTTTTCCAATTCGAAATCCGATCGGAAAAATCACTTCCGGAAATCATTTTCCTAGGAAGTGATTTTTCATTCATTGCAAAGATCAATAATTTGGTGATCAGAAGTGATCACCAAATATTGATCTCTGTCCCCCTTTTTTTTCTAAGTCTTCGCTATAGCAAAGACTTAGAAAAAATCCTATTTGTAATGGAACTTTGAGTTCCATTCACAAAATGTATAGAAAGCTGGCACTTGACAGCTTTTCTATACTAGGTACTGCAGCATGATCAATTGGATCAAGCTGCGTGACCTCAACTAGACCACCGGGCATCCTCCTACCTTCAAGGGGACCCGTGAAGGAGGAAGCTCCGTGACGTCACCGGGGTCTCCCTTTCCGCTTCCTCTTCATCCACGTGGGACCGGCCCACGATACGATCACGCATTGAAGGTACTGTAACTCCCGATCCCCCCCTCGGTATTTGGACACAACGAGGGGGGTCGAGGGGGTAGGGGGCTGAATGCTGCCCCCGGTCGGCCCTAGCGCGCGTGTTTTTTGCGATTTTAAAGGGGAAGCCACAGATCGTATTTCACGATCTGTGGCGTTAAAGCATTCTCTGCACAGATCGTGAATATACGATCTGTGGCAGGGAAAGGGTTAAACTTTTATGTTATTTGAGCTGTTACTAGTGATAAACTCCAGTTTCAACATTTTCAAAAATAATCTGGTTTGGATTGAAACTGCTGGTTTCAAATATCCATGGATCCAATGGATTTTTCAAAATTCTGGAAACTCTGAATATGGAAAATTTTAAAATCAAAAATTCTGTTAAAAAATTGAAAATTCCTATCGAAAATGCTTTTGAATTGCTTTGAATTAGATTTCAGAACTTGAATAAGTTCAGCAGTCAAAATGAAACATTTAACAATAACATTGTTAATATAAATAAAGCCACAGGACCAGATGAAATACATCCTCAGACCTTAAGAGACTTAGTCTAGTTTTATCTAGACTACTGTTCCTTTTTTTTCGATTACCTTTGTCAAGGATTGGAAAAAGCAGATGTAATACCAATATTCAAAAAAGGTAGTACTGGGGCCATTTCTATTTAATCTGTTTATAAATGCAGAACAAACAGAGCTTTGGAAACATCAAATGATGTGCAATGGCTAGATGGATTATTAAAATGGGCATCAGAGTGACAGATAAGGTTCAATGTGATATATTTATGGTGATGAACTGGGGGTTAACAATCCTTGTGCCCCTACACCATAAATGGCTCCGTCTTCCAGCAGAGGTAGTTTTGGCAATTTCATTAAATTGCTTTGAATGGTACACTATTTAAAGGGCATATCCACCCCTCAAACTTAATTTGCCCCATTTATGGCCCTTCTGTGTAGTGTTCACAAATCCTTACCTTTCTCCTCTGCTCCTTATGGTTGTTCTCATTTGCTGATTAAAGTCAAAAAGTGAAGAGTAGGAGTCTCTGTGTGTTCATGCGGTATCTGCCTCTCATCCACCCCCCACCCTTCCGGATCCCTCAGCACTGCACTCAGTTTAAAAATAAAGTCTCACATAGTGTAAAGGACATCAACCCTAAACATTAGGGTTTTAAAAGTACGGAGGTAAATAAGCTATGTGTACCTCCTGTTCTTCCACGAATAAAACAGAAGCCAGGAGGTCACCAAGCAAACTTGCCTACGTTCGTGCTCCCTCCTCTTCTCTGACAGGTGCAAACTATATCCACACACCCTTGTACTTTACACTCCTAATAAGCCCAATAAAAGTATGCAGGGCTTACCTAAGATGAACTGAAATATAATGTTTCCATCACTGGTTTGGTTTAACTCAAAAACTGAGACCAGAATTTTTTCAAGTGAAATGTGCGCTTCTTGAACAGCATATCTTCTGATGGTCAGCCCGACACAGTTGGGGGAAGGGTAAACAGACCAGTGAGACATTCATCACCACATTCTACTAGAAGCTTTGTACATATAGGTGTATATAGAGTGCAACTAATGACCAAAGGTATTATACATACAAACAAAAATAAGTGCACATCCATTTCTATTCAAATGCTTTCATTTTATATTTCCCTTATATGGTGTTTAATAGCCTGCAGTTCTGTAATGATAAATTAAAGCAGTTTGTTTATTGCTATTTATAAAAAGCCCAGTCACCATGCTACGGTGTGGTCAAGCAGCTAAATATTTTGAGAAGAACTTTTTGGATTGACAATCAATTCTAATGTAACAAATAGCTGTTTTGCAACCTTGTGGTGACTTGGTGAACTGCTACATGTACATGTTTAAATAGTTTTCCAACCTGCTTAAAGTTGTAGTTTTTAAACATTGGGAGGGCCGCAGGTTGGACATCTCTGATTTAACAAAAAATATTAATGTGCTCATCTGCATCTTACCTCTTCCTCTCCCGTAAAAGCACATTTTGGAATGTGCTATGTCAGGACATATAATGATCTCATATTGTATCACAGTACAAATATGACTAGTTCCCCCCTAAAGAGTAAATCTCTCTATCCCAGTTCAGTGACTGACTTATATTATTGCTTTGTTCAAGTCTGTAGGTGTCTGCTGAGAGATCAGTATAACTATTCCATTTGTTAGCTCTCCAAGTGTATACTTGATGGACAAGTAAAGTTTATCCCCTGTAGGGAAAGTTTTCAGATCTACACAGTGAATAGAATCAGGATCAAGCCTTAGTTTAGCTCTTATTATACAGACGCGTCTTTCTTTAGGGGAATAAAAATGACAATTTACTGATCTAGAAACAAAGTTGCCTATAGGATGTCCTGCCTGGTTCCTTTGTAATGTAGAAACTCACTCTGATTGGGGTAACTTTGTTTTTTTTTTTGAAACAACATTTTCCAATCAGTCTGACCTTGCAGAAAAAGTGAATGCACCGAATGACCATTCTTTTCTGTGAAATTCCGTTGTACTGGGAGATTAGCATGTATTACCTAGGCCTGAAAAAAAGCAAAAAGTAAAATAAAAGAAACCAAAAATTACATGACATTGCAAAGCATGTCTTTGGTCTTGTGACAGACAATTTCTAAAGTTAGTAAAAGAATGTCCATCAACTAAACAGTTTTGTTGGCACTTGTTAGACCCCATTCCAATTCTTGTCTAATTAAAAAGTGTTTCTGCTGCTTTTTATGCACAAGCTTTTTAACTGTCTTGTGCAAAGAACGAAGGGGATGCCATGGCGCAAAACGTTACATAATCAGCTATTTATTTGTTTATTGATTTGACAACTGCTCGTCCAGTGCGTCAGTGCCTCTGTATTGACATTTAAGTTATTATCAATGCAAAAAACAAATGCACTATAAAACTATATTGTATGTTGGAAATGACTTCCTCGATTTACAATCCAGCACTGAGTATGGGAAAACAGGAATGCCCTTTGTTCAGAAGCTTTATCCAACAGCATCATCTAAATAACCAGCATTCCTTGTTTTCCCAGGTACCATGTGTGCTAACATATCCAGCAATATTTTGGAAATGGTTCAGATTTTATTCATTTAATAATTCTGTACATTGTACATGAATTGGTAAAATAATAAAGGGAAATGCTTAGATCTGTTATAATAAATGTCTAATCATAAATGATGTAAATATTGCACCAGGCATTCATTTAGGCTTAATATCAACCTGTTTGTACCGAGCTTAACCCCATTTCCAAACCAATATTTTTGCCCAATTTTTCACCAGAATTTAGTTCAAAATAGGTTGTTCGTATCAGTAATTTTCTCCCGTTCTGCAAGCTTTAATACACCGGATTGGACATCAGCTAAATAACAGAATGTACTTTCAAGGGTTCAGAACTTATTTAAGAGGGTTACTGACTGTGCGAGGTTATTTTCGGAACACTCGAAAATAACCTTGAAGAAGGGGGTCACCTTCGAAACGTTGTGTTGGTGTGATGTGTGGTTCACAATAAATTAAATATTGCTTGGAGTGCGACCCTCAGTTGTATATCTATTGGACTTTCGGTTCCCAAGGGAGGACTATTCGAGGTGTCTGCACCCTGTTGTTGGGACGAGTGCACTTTCAGCTTTGTACTTCATTGAGTTACCAAAAGTAACCTTGTATATTCGTAACCCTCGAAAATAACATCGTACTTTCGATAACCCTAGAAAATACTTCCTGAATTTGATCCACTTGGTTTCGGATGGAAAGTTCGATTTCAGAACTGAGGGGTCTCTATTATTGAGGTGTAAATCCACCCCTGCCTGGGGGTCAATATCAACCACTTTGTGGACCCATGTTGTAGTAGTTCATGAGAGTAGGCTGTACACAGAAAATACAGAAACATCAGTTATAAATAACACTAATAAAACATATCTGAAAGATGAAGGTACATAATATTAGTCACTGTTTTATATTCAAAATACTGTAAAATAACTAGTTTTAATTTAGATGTGGTTCACTCTTTTATTCCATATCAGAAAAAAAAACCTTTAAATCTGACATATCCTTTAATTTATGTGCTGCGGATTGATATTAAAGGGAAGTTCAGTGGAAAAACATATGCTTTTCAGGGGGGAAAAAAGCAGTACTTTTCATCAAATGACCTTAATCTGCCCATTCAGCATTTTCTGTGTATAAATAAATCAACCGAAATACTGACTTCCTGTTTGCAGGACCCCTAGTAGAGACCGTTATGGTCTTGCCCTTGACCCAGTCGCTTGGTTGATTCAGTTACTCAGTAGAGATCTGAGCATCTTTGACCCATCCAACAGCCAATCAGTAGAAATTATTGTTAGTTACATTTCAGGGCAGTGTGCATTCTGGGAAGAAGAAGGACATTACAGAACCTAAAATGTCACTGACTAATGTCAACAGCAGGTAATCGCAAGAGGATAAATTCAACAAATTTTTCAAAATAGAAGAGAATATATAGAATAACTAGGTATGCATAATAAACTAAACATTTTAAAAATATGATATTTTGCACTGAACGTCCCTTTAAACCAGTATTCATAAAAGATTTTAAATATACCATCAGTTTAGATGAAAGGGAGGCCCACCCCCTTGCAAGCGCTGCCGAGGTAAGTTTATTGACAGAGGTTCCAGTGTCCTGTATACCAAACAGTATTCTTGGCTATACATATTAAATCCAAAAGTTCAAAAAAGAAAGCATTTTTAAAGAAAACTATTGTGACCTGCACCACTTCTGAACCCCTCTACAGACAGACTAGGAATAGACAGTGCAAATTTAGGATTAATATCAATCCTGGGCACACACTCACTGTTTAAAATATTTTGATAATGTTTTTCCATGATAATTTAAACAGTGTATCAAACCATTTCTTCCTTTTTCTATTATGTTTTTGGCGATGGCGTCACATTCTTTGTATAGATGGAGGGGTCTGCTCTGTCTAGATGTCTGAAACTCAAATTACATCTGTTGTTAGTAATGTCGGAAATAAAAGACATAGATTCACAGAGAGGATGTAGAAAGTTGGTTTTATATAATTGGTAGGGAAATGTTAAGTTCACAGAGCTGGGTTGCTTACACTTACTGACCAAGCAACCCAACTCAAAATGATAGCAGATCACAGACAAACAACTGTGGCAGGGAACATACTTGTGAGCTACACACAACAGAGAAATTCCAGCAGATTTTTGTACACGCACCACTTTAACCTGTGTGCGCAGACCTGCAGAGTAGTGTGTTAGCGCACAAGCGAACAGCTTAGAGGGGACATTGCATGGAGTATGTACAAGTTATAAAAGAGCGTGGAGAGTAGACGAAACCTTTTGAGAGGCAGAGGGAAGGGGAGAAGAATATTTCACTGTATAACAAATTAGTCCTACATCTCATATTTCAGCTTTCTATTATTGTGGTTTTGGGTTTTTCATTTAATGGGTGAACATGCCCTTTAAGCTTAGCGTTAGGTTGGCTGCAATCAAGCATTTTAAGTCTACTTTTAAAGGGTATGTCCAGTGGTTAAAACCACTTTGTGCTATTCAGTTTTATCAAGAACGGGAGGTAAAGGTGCTGTGTCTTACCCCCGTTCTTCAATTAAACGTTCAGGAGCCAGAACCGAAAGTAAGCAACTTACTAGATCACTCGCTCCTCTGCCGCTTCCTCTGCCAGGTCCTGATGCACCAGTAGACTATCATGTGTGATGTGCATGTAATACAGAGTCCATTGGGACCTATCAGTGGAAGCAGCGGAGGAGTGAGAGATCTAGTAAGTTGCTGAACTTAGTTCCCAGCTCCGGAATTTTTTATTGAAGAATGGGAGGTAAGACCTAGCTCCTTTACCTCCCTTTCTTCAATGTATGTATGTATAATTTTATTTATAAAGTGCCACTTGGGTACGCCGCGTGTACATTATAAATACACTTTGTGATATTCAGTAAAACTGAACCACTGAAGATACCCTTTAAAAAAATTTTATTTAAAGTATGAATTTTAACTTATAGCCAGTAAAAGATTGGTTTTCTCCATATATGTATAGACATGCATAGACTGATAAAAAAAATGACATATTTCTCTTAGTAATGTTAACACTGCAACTTATTTACATACCCATATACTGTAGCAACATGTTATATGACTTATTTTCTATTTATCTGTTATATGGAGGTGTAGAAGGAACAGAAGTCATGGGTTCACTAACTTTCTGCTTTGAGGCTCATCCACATACAATCTCTGATTTTGATTCTTGTTGTGCAGTTGTCCTGCTTCCACTTGTGCAAGCAGAAGTTTTACCTCTCTCTCTTGGCTTCTGTTTCTTGTTCCTTCTTTCTCTTTTCACTTACTGTCTCTTAGCCTTTTCCCCCAAATCTCTCTTATTCTCTCACCCTCTCCTACTCTCTCAGGTTCAATAAAGATTACATCATGGACAAGTATGCCCTGAGAATCAAAGCCGTCACAATTGGCAGCTATTTAACTGTAATGTTGCTGAAACACATCCCTCCTTAAACCACCCTCTGAAATCCTCCTTACCATTAAGGTAGCATTATTAGCAGGGGCAAATCTGATCAAACTGTCGACCGCCAACTGCAGATTTTCTATGGCCTTATAAAGGCCACCTTAACGATTTCCCTAATTAATGGATGACATCTTTGCTGAAGGAGAGGCAATGTATTCTACCCTGCCTTATTCTTTGTTAGTCCACTAATTAACTTTCCTAGGTCACCCATTCTCCCAACCTAAGAGAGGAAGGACTATTGTAAGCACAGCAGTTAAACTCACTTTTCTGCCTGGGTACTTAAAGGAGGGACGATTATAGGCAGGGAAAAATAACTCTTTTTAGTCTTTGTTGCTGCCAAGAATGGATATGCATTCTTTCTTTAATATAATTTAAACATCTTCTGTGCAAATATTTCTATGCATATTAATCAAAATTTAGCAAAAGCATTGACATTCAGATGCACTTTCATTTCTTAGTTAAAAAACTAAAAAAGTGAACTTGTACACACAGCCAGTGTGTCATATAGGGACCCTGTATTATCCTATGACGTATTGTACTGACCCCTTACGAAGGTCTGATCACTATACCCACTAAGATAGTTGTTACATTCAAAGTGAGTAGTAAATTAAGAATAATTGAGTATTAGGCAACATTTAGGTTTCATTATTTTCAGAGATGCCATTTAACTATAATTAAGAATGTTCTCAAGTTCATAGAACATAATTGCCAATTTGTTTAAGGAAATTAAATTAAAATGCACCAAATCACTATTATGTTCAGAAAACTAAGAATTAAACCAAAAATGTGTTTGACTATTTTGCAGTTAGAGGTCCTTATGAGCAAGGTCAAGTAAGGTTATACCATTTTGATAAGGAAAACTTCTTCAGTTTAATACACCTGTACAAATGCTTGGATTGATAAAAACACAACTTATATTAGAGGCATAATTTAAGGCACATGGGTCTGGTAGATGATTTTGTTCATGGTATTACACCGACAAACATGTTTTCAAATTCAACATGTTTCTTAATCTCATCAGCCTTTTCACACTGAATTTTGTTTTCTGGTGTATGAGATATACCATTGTTTGTAGTCCCATAGCTGGGGTCTTCTAGAAAGGAGGTGCTTTTAATAATCCAGATATTATTGTCTAACATGTAGAAATAATCCTGTAATTATACAAAAGTTTCCTACATATTATACCCTTCATATTAATAAGCCAATTGTTCGTAATAACAATCATTATTGTTTATGCCTTGTGTTTCCGATCATTGCTCTGTTTAAAGGTAAGCTAGTAAGTTTATGCTGAAACATATTTCTATCTCTCTAGAGAGAGCATGAAATGCGTTAGGCGGTTTCTTGTTCTTGTGATACCTGCATATATGTATTAATAAAAGCTGAGATTTTTTATCCTATCGTGATGTTCTGTTCAGTTGCTGCACTCACCCTTACCTTTGGTTTCTGGATTGGCGTACATCCACATATAGCAACATGTTTTACTTCCCTCTGTTTCCTCGTTTCTCTAGGATGCAAAGTTCGCTGTAATGATGTCTGGTTAATGGAGGTGTAAAAAGTTGGATAACTTTCTGCTTTTGTGGCTCAAACACATAAACTATCCATTTTGATTGCTGTTGAGCAGGAATTACATTTTTTGTGGAAATTGTCAGTGAAAAGGTGATTTCTGGGGTCATTTCCTGGCTGGAGAAAGTTTTTAAAGATCAAACTTTGTTAAAAATTCCCCATGATACATTTCCTTAGTAACATAATTTTAAAAAGTTGTCCTGGAATTTTTTAAAAGGTTTTTCATATTTGTTTTAGAAAATGTGAAACATGTTAGATTGTTTAACTTAACACTAGATTTTTGGTTTATGTTAATGACAGATTTCACCTTGGCAAAAATTAATGATTTGAAAAACCACCTTTTTAAAAAACTGGAATAAAAAACTTAGTAATAGCACTTTCTAGATAAATATGGCCTAAATGTTCCAAAGCCCATTGTATAAATCACAATGTCTATATACCTCATTCTTTTATCTCTCTGTCATTGTAGGAATGTCTTCCCTTACTTTGTACCTTTAAAAATAAAATGTAGTTTTGTACAATGTTTCCTATAGTTTCAATTTGATTTAATCCAAATTTTTTTTATCTAAGGAATACTGCGGGTTTTGATTTTTTCTGGGACATAAATATATTTGAAGAATATTGGAAAAAAGAAGCGACGTTTCTTTTTTAATAAAATCTGAAAATATAAAGTTTTTTATATAGGAAAGATATAGTGACACTTGGAGGAGATTTTCTGTAATGTCTGAAAATGCACATCAAATGATATTTGTACGCAGCTTCTTTTCTATGTCTCTGAGGAACAGTGTGTGCGCCGCAAAACACGTAAAACTTTTCTCCTGAGTACATGTCTATGTTTATTTATGGATGTTACTGTTAATAAATCCTTATATGGAATAATATAAAGTCCTGAGTTCAGGAGTGCTCCACTTCCACATTACAGTATCGGTCAATATTATTATTATTATTGTAAATTTATAGCGCCAGCATCTTCCGTAGCGCTTTGCAATTACATGTATTCATCTATATGGGCAGTATAGTTGTTATTTAATGTCAGTCAAGATGGTGATAAAAACGTATTTTTTTAAAATAGTCTAGAATATTTTTTCTAAAAAAAAAATCCTCTATCTGAGGAATAATATTATTGTGCACAGGCATTTTCGCACAGTTCTTTATAGAAAAGCTAAAATATAAATAAGCTAAAAAGGGTTGTAAAATAATTATAATTAGCTGTCAGTTATATTTCATCAATGCTGCCACTACCTTACTGTCTTCCCTGTTAGCTAGCACTGGAGCCCATCCCCATTAAAGGCTTAGGGTGGGATTCTGCTATTTGAGGCAACTGACCTCGGGTCACCTAATTGCAAAGACACCTGTAGCTGTGTCTCCAACTTTAGAGATTCAGAGAAATAATTTGGGTAGGTTTCTGACTGTTCTCTATACTCTTTGTTCCCACTGAAATATTAAATACTTTTTTAACTGTTTAGCTCACAAGTTCAAAAAGCGTTCGGAGATTCAACAAGACAACAGAACTTTTAACAGTTGCCTGCTTTGCAAGCTTTGCAATTCTTATTACATAAGCCCTGCAATGTGTTATCTACATCCTACAGCGCATCTCAGCCAACAAAGTAAAACTTACTGAAGGCTGGGTAGAATGTTTCTGTTTACTTATACAGTACACAATGTATTATAAAACCATCGAGATTAAAACATATTACCAACAAACAATAAAAAAATGCTGCTAATCAGTTATTTTATAAAAGCAATATTAGCTGCTTCATAGAAGTCTGACTTAGCATCTGTGTTTTACTATATAGTATTATCCCAAAGGAGGAGTGCATTATCCAGCCCTTCATTGTTCGCTTTCCCAGGGGATCTCTGTCTAATTATTAAATACAACTGACCCGTTTTTAACACGATTCCCTGTGACTTTGAATTCTTGTGTGGGGCAGACAGACAGCGTGCTACAGAAAAATGAAAGATGCCTATAGCACAATACTTTAACATATATGTATTATGTGTCATTTTTATCTCAGACTGAATAGCTAATTGAATTATTTCATTAGTTTAAGGCAGCGGTTCTCAAACTTTTCAGACTGTGGACACTTGGCAATGCAAAGTTCTTTCATGACAAACCTTATTCTTAATGCGGAACTCTTGGGAATGTATAGGATTTTATACAGTTTTCAGAGATATGCGAATACAATTTGAATATAAACAACATATATAAACACATATTTATATTATGCAAATAATTTTTAATATGATTTTTTTTTACAATTTTTGTTGTTCTACTGTGTGTAATAATGGAAAAGCCTGCAGTCTGAGAATAACCAGGAGTCATCCCTTAAACTAAAGGGGCCCTTAGAAGTGGGTTGCCATCAAAATAGGCACATGGTGTAGTTTTCACTATATTTAGGCCAGAATATTTGCACTAAGTATCTTAAAATTTTAATTTATAACCATTAAAAAACTTCAAATATGCAGAGCTCTCTATATAGTCAATCAATAAATGCCAAGTACACTCATCTGTGCCATAATGGAAACAAGAAACCCTGCCGGCTTTTTTAAATGATATAAGGCAACTTTCATACCCAAATATGGGTTTGTACAGAAAGATATGTGACAACCCTCTCTGATTGGACTGTATCCCGGAGGGCACATAAACTTACAAGGTTGTAATAATATTTTCAATTATACATAGATTTTTTTTTTAAACTGATTACTGTGGAATAGTTGCATGTAATGCAGACTGTTTATAATTCCAAGCCCATTTAAAAAAAACAAAATAAGCATTTCGACATTTTCATTTATTTCCATTCTAACAATGTATAATATTTATATCCCTATAACCAAATATCCTGTATGTTGCATTAACACCCAGTATAAGCTAGAGGTATAGCTAGTTTTGTGTACATGATGTTTTTTTTCAGTGTCCCTGCATTTAAGACAATTAGTGGGAGATGTCAAGCAACCTGTCTTTGCAGGTTAAGTATATAGCAGCATTCTGTTTTGACCAGAATGAAGGCTTCTTTCTGTCAGGTTCATGGAGAATCCCTGTAATGCTGTTAACAGTATATAACAGCATATAACAGTAAATAACAGTATAACAGCATATAACAGTAAACCAGTATATAACTTATAAAACAGCATATAACAGCAAATAACAGAATATAGCAGTAATATACTTTGAACCCTAGACGGCCCTGTGGGTGGAAATGCATTGAGTATCTATTAAACTGTTAGGGTGTGTTTGTACTAAAGACCTCTGAGTGCTCCTATTTGTGACTGTTATGATTTATCTTTATGAGGTAGCACCAAGGCATCAAGAATGAGTGCAGTCCCGTGCTTTGTTACAGTATATAAAAGTAATATAATGGTATATAACAGCATATAACAACATATAAACATCATATAACAGTATATGACAGCTTACAATAGTATATAATGGAATATAACAGTATATAAAGGTATATAACAGCATAAAACAGCATATAAGTATAAAACAGCATAAACACATATAACATTTATACAGCATATAAAGTATTGACAGCATACAATGGTATATAACAGCAATATACAGTATATAACAATATATAAAGGTATATACAGCATAAAATGGCATATAACAGTATATAATAGCATTAACAGCATATAATGGCATATAACACCATATAACAAATATAACAGCATCTAACAGTATATAACAGTATATAACAGTATATAAACTGCTATAAAGTATATAAGTACTATACTGCATATACAGCATATAAGTACATATAACTGATAAACAGTATATAACACATAAAATATCATATAACAGTATATTATAGCATATACCAGTATATTATACATATAACATATATATAAACATAGACTATAATTGCATTAACGTATATATAGAATATACTGCATATAATTGCATATAACAGTATATTATAGAATATAACAGCATATAATTGCATATAACAGTATACAACAGCACTCTCATAAACATGTTATCAATAGAACTTTACATCAATATTAGATAAATTCTGTTCCCTTTAACTGGACAAATCTAGCAATAAAATTTGAATAATTCACATGTGTAAATAACCAGCACCATGTGGCACACAATGGAGTGTCTTTTTCAGTACCAGAAAATAAAATGACATATTAAATTTAAGGGGAAACATCTGGGTTTTTTTTTGCCACTTGCGTGGACATCTAAGATGCACGTAATATGAATAGTTTCACTTTTCCTTCCTCTCTCTAAGAAAAAAATAACTAACTTTATACCACAAGAGGGGGCAAACAATAGATCTAATCCATCAAGTCACCTTCCTAGCTCAAACACGCTTCATTTTCTTTCTCTCTCTTTCGTTCTCTCTCTCTTCTCTCTCCCCTTAAAAAATGTTAGAGAGAAATTGACTTTGTTTGGAGTTTGTGAAAAGTGGGGCTGTGGTCCCAGTCAATGGGGCTCCCGCAGTGCGGGCTGAGTGGGGCCATCTCAAATCAGCCATCCAAGGCCCCAATTAATCCGCTCTTTGTCCCGTCCAAACCACCAGCAGCACATCAACACATTTGGCTATTGTTCAGACCTTCATGCAATGGGATTTACCCTTTCAAACAGCCAGTTTTGTCCAAAAAGTTCGAGCGGAAGTTTCTCACTGACAATTTGCCCCAAATAGATAGATTTGTCAGCACCGACCTTTAGCAAAAGCCAAGGAAAGTTAGCTGTCTACAGGGAACAGGTGGGAGGGTGGAGACCCAGGTTAGCCTATCCTGTGGGCAGTAGGCAGTAGGGAAGTTATCTCTGTAATGGCAGGACAAGTCTGAGAGCCTCAACATACTAATCCTTTCCACTTCTTGTAGACAAAAAAATCCCTTTCACTTGCAGAATTTCTACGAACATTTGATGCAATGTAGAAATGTGTCTTTGTGTCTTTTAACATATTTACATACAAACATGAGTAATCAAAAAAAATGGGAGCAAACGTGGAAGAATATTTCTTATATTTATCTTTCAGTGATGTAGCTAGGTGACTAATAAAAACTACCTATACAATAAATTCTTTATAAAACTGATTTGCCTTTCTTTCCATACATATTGATTGTTTAGCTGCTACCGAGTGTGTTTCCTTAAGCAGAAGAAGTGGTTCCTTTAAAAAAGTTTAGGAAAAGAGACAGATGCGCTTGGTTGTTCTAGATGGGCTTCTGTTTGCAGAAACTCTCTCTAATGGCTAATCTTTTCTATGGCAATTAAAAATCAATTTAAAATTGTCTTTAGAGGACAAAGGAATTATTTATTGTAATTTATACATTTTCAAAAAGATAATCACATTAAAAAACACACTAAAAAAACACAAAAATCAACTGTTAATAATATAAAGGTCACTTACCTTGGAATATGTTGGTGGTTCTCAAACTTTTTTAGATCGTGGGACACAATTTGTCCCATGGCACACCTGTTTTCTTAATTTGGCCAATGATGCTAATAAATAAATACCACTATTTATGGACTTTAAAGTATATACAGTTCAATTTCTAATCAATGAAGTAAAGTTATTTTACATTGACTGAATTAAGGAAAATCTCCTCGTCGCTTATCGGTTCCCTTACTTTAGCAAAGGGAGCCGTTAGGATCGTTACTTGTATGGCCATACGACCCCGATCCCCATGTGTGGTGGTTCCCGAGGCAATGTGCCGACAGATACCAATGTGATCTGTCGGCACATTGCGATGGAATCGCATGTGTATGGCCACCTTAATTGGAGCGTTTATACATATTAGTAAACTGATGTTATTATTTAAAGGTGAGACTAATAGGAATTATTAATGGTTGTAGATTATAGTGAATAATGTACCTTTCTGTGATCGTTATAAATTTTTCTATATGTTCATGGAATTCCACTGTGACTTTTACTATCTATTATTTGCAGTAGGCGTCCATTATCCACTATCAAGTAGAGTACTCATAAACTGTGAATACTGTACACCATACCATTTCATCTTTGGAAACTAAAAGAAGAAGAATTTTTATTTACTAAAGTAAAGAGAAAAAAAAATTTAACAATTGATAACATATTATATATGGCAGATACAGGGATCATCAGGGATCATGGCTAATTTACTGTGTTAGGGTGGTCAATACAATAGAATGACAGAAGAAGAGGTTTACTTCCAGCACTTACTGAGAAGTGAGAATACAGCCATTTTATGAACCCTGTGGCTTGAGCAGTTTCCAATAAAAGGTGCACAATTTTGCTTATGTTCTTCTGCAGCAACCAATGAGATGTTATAAAATGTTTTCTAACTGAAGTAGACCATTACAAAAGTAACATCTGATTATGTAAGTCAAATGAAAAGTTCAGGCAAATTTTTGCACCTCGTAATAAATAGTTAATTAAGAAGTTACATATAACAATGCAGTTTCATGGAGTCTAATATGGTAAGTGTTACAAGATACAGATGTATCAAGCGAATGCTTACTTAGACACACAGGTGGTCCGGGCGTATTTTAAACCCCAGACCCTTCGCTTCTCCAGAAATATATCCACACAGACTCCATGTGTTTGTAAAAAACTTTTCACAAAGGTATTACTCACCACCCAAGTGGTGGTCCGGTGCAGCCTGCCCCGAACCCTTCGCCCGGTTCAAATACACAGAAAGTAGTCACCAACAATGGGCTGATCGGCGCACACCATGAAAACTCCACAGGAAGCTTAAAATCAGGAATCTTTATTTAACAGATATGCTCACATACATTGGCTAACACAATCAGGGTTATTCAATAAAAGTTCTTATGTTTGAAAATGGTGCTAATTTTACCCCAACCAATCAGAAGCTAGCTTTCAAATGTTAAATAACATCTGATGTTGGGGGCAAATTAGCCCCATTTTAACGATAAGAACTTTTTTGAATCTCCCTGAAAGTTTATTAAATACCGTATATACTCGAGTATAAGTCGATCCGAGTATAAGCCGAGGTACCTATTTTTACCCGAAAAATTAGTAAAAACTGATTGACTCGAGTATAAGTCGAGGGTAGAAATTATCACCACTACTGCCTTCTGATTCTGTGTTGTTTTAGGCTTTAGTTGCCCTTTAAATCGACAGAAAATTTCCATACACATCCCATACAGTAATAGCCAAATCCAGTACCAGTAACCTCCAATTCCTTGCACTCCAGATGTTTGGAAACACAACTCCCAGCATGCTTTGTTGCTGGGAGTTTCAGTTTCTAAACATGTGGAGTGGCAGGTTCAGTAAACTTTTAATTAAGCTTACCATCATTTACAATTCTCCTTAACCCCATATTGTAAGGGCCCTCTGACCCCATATAGTAAAGGACTCTCTGATCCCATATAGTAAAGGGCCCTCTGACCCCATATAGTAAAGACTCTCTGACCCCAATAGTTAAAAATGTCACCTGAGAGTTGTAGTTGTAAGCTGTCATTTGCACTCGTACTAGCAGATGTTTTTTGCATCAAACTGAGGAGACCCATCAGATTTACAGCATCCAGATGAGCATAACAGTGCTAGTAGTCCAGCAGCCAGACTACAGGAAGTGTAAAGGCAGATCAGATCCTGTAACATTCTATGCAGGTTAACACAGCGCCACCTACTGGTTACTATCCCCAATTGCAGAATTTGGATCTCATTTAGGACTTGACTCGAGTATAAGTCGAGGTTATGTTTTCAGGCTAATTTTAAAGCCTGAAAAATTGGACTTATACTCGAGTATATACGGTTACCCTCTACAAAACCTAAATACCCCCAAACTAAACATTTCTTTATACCAATAAAGTGCCACAGTGTATATAACAATGCATACTTAAAAAACACTTGATAACAGCAGGAATACAAATACACATCTACCACCCCTGCCTGAATAGGAGGATTGACCAAAGAAAGTTAACGGCTGCACGCTGCAGTGATGCATTCACTTCACACTACTATGTGATAAACTGTTTATTTTAGTCCAGCAACTGGACAACTTGTAACAAATGTTCCAAGAAGTATCCAATTTTGTATTGATTATGGTTACGCACTATGATACATTAATCCAGGGCACATGAACATAAAGTACTAAACATAAGCACGACTACCCAACAGTCACGCATCCAGTCTGGGAACTCCTGGTCACTTTTAACTTGGTCTTAATAATTTACAGTTATGTCCAATTGTCCCCCAGGGATGCCAGGGGGTTTCCCATGAAACTGTTAAGCAGCTAACCTGGGTGGGTGTTTTGTTTGATGACTTTCAATAAAGAAATATTCACTATTTGCACTACGACTGGTTGCCCCCATTACTTACTTATCGATGTTGATTGGTATGTCCAATTGTCCTTTCATCTGGTTCAGACTGTTATTGTGTCAGCACATGAAAAATTACAGCCGATATTTTGGACTGACAGACCGAAATATGGAAATATTGGTTGGTCGGCCCCAAATATCTGCTCATGTGTACCCTGCCTAAGGGAACCTCCTTACAGACCCATGGCTTCCTAGTGTAAACATTCTTTCAGCCATGTAATAAACAAAAATAAATATAAACTAAAAATCCATGTGTATCTGCCTGGTAGGTTCAAGTGAAATTAAAGAAAACACTACTAGGGCTATATACGGAGAGACATTATCGCTAGGCAATGCCTGAGCTAATAGCGGCTATCACCACGTAGCAAATGGGGTTTACCCACCCTGAATCTTTTAATGCCATTTATCAGCTGGGGTTAAAGGGTATCTCCACCCTGTAAAATGTTTTTAATATATTGTAGGGCACCCCAGCCCAACCCTAAATTAGATTAGTGAAAAAAGCATCAAAAACACTCCCTTCATTCCTGCGATTGGCTAAGAGACAGCCAACCACAGACGTGGCTGCGGGCAATGCAGAGCACTGGGGGAACGAAGCAATCTAAGTATGTTTCTGATCTTTTGTTTTACTAATCTAACATGGCAGTTGGGGCAGGCAGGGGTTCCCTACTCTCAGCAGAAAATACATTTATGGCTAGGGGATGAGGCAGCCATTTAGGGATTGGGAAGGGGGGAGGGAAGGGGGAAAGGGCTCCCTGCACAGTCACAGTCCCTCCCGGAGGAGGCAGAAACCTTTTCGCAGGAAGACGCTCCTAATTTTCAGTTTCCCGACTTTGATCAGACATTGCAGGAGAACCATAAGGAGCAGAGATGTAAGGTAACGATTTTTTAAAACTACAACATAGGACCAGTAGTGGGTTAAATTTAAGTTTTGGGGTGGACATGCCCTTTATAGATTCCTTCTTTATCGGTTTATTACATTGGTTGCAGAATGCAGTTTTTGCATCTGCTGCAACCGCCATTAGTTAAATGTCTTAAAGTCACGTAACCCTGGGTACATGGGTTAATGTGACTTTAAGATGGAAAAAGCCAATGACGGCTGTAACTAGCGTTGTAACTATGCAGCCATTAGATAGATTAGACGTTGATCTATAGAAAAACTGCATTTTACAATCCGAAGTTTTTATTTTGAGACGTCCACATCTGGCTCATTCATTTTGTGATTGCAAATGATTTTATTAAAAGAGGGACTAGGGCAACAGGTAGTTCTCCCGGGCTAGTCCCCGGTTCTGGGGTGGTCTCCCAGAGACCACCCAAACTCCCACGACTGCAAAGACTAAAAGCCTCCCCGGGAATGTCCTGTTAACCCCCTAACTCCACCCCTTTGGCTCCTAACTTCGCCTCCACCCACCCCCTAGATATGTCACCAACGTCCCCCCCCCTAGCCACACCCTTTTCTCTTCTCTGCCCGGGAAGCCTCATGGCAATGTGGAAAACAGATGCTGGGGGAGCGGACCGCCCGTAACTCAGGAATCAGCTGTGGCGGATGGTATCATACTACTTTATTTGAAACACACACTAGTACACATCAGTCAGTGCAATAAACCAAAACAAAGGAGGCACAGTAAAATAGTAGTTTTACGCGTTTCACGGCGTCATGGCCGCTTCATCAGAGACTTCTGAGGGAGAGAATTACCCATGATCCCTGCTCCCTTAAATACCCATAACCCTGTTAAATTTAATTATCCCACGATGTGACTATGATGGTGCTGTGCACTAGAAACAGCATGGCAATGTGGGATGTCTGGCTGTCAATAGACAAACATCTATTTACAATATCTAAGTCAGTTGTGCCCACACACAGCCCACAGGTTGCATGCGCCGATCTCTCAAATTTGGCATTTTCCAGTCACCTTTACCTTCCCTCATGCACTATCACACTGTTCCCCAGCAGCTAAACTGTCTCCTGACCATTACCATTATTGCCTAAAAGTTTGTGCTCTCCAGCTCCAGAGGCCAAGTTCATCATGCTCAGTGTATGCTCTGAAGTGTATCTGGGGGCAGGGCAACCAGAGATCCACGTTCCCCCTAGAGCCAAGAGAGGAATATTGGAGGGGTGGAGCATTAGGCTGGGGTGAGAGAACCAGGCATGCATCCAGTCCAGGATCAGACCTAGGAAAACTACAGACAGCAGGAGTTAGTAAGTGTGTGAGAGCTGAGCCTGAGGTGTGGTAATGAGATTTCACCAATGTTTCCCCAATTTTTAAAAGATGTCAGTCCTCCACACCACAAGCCAGTGCAGGTCATCCCTCCAGTTCACCAGCCCAGTTTGTTTGGCCTCCAATTCACCTGCCAGTACTAGTCACCCTCATGCCACCATCTACTGTTTTTCACCTGCCAGTACTAGTATACCTCCATGTCACCATCTACTGTTAGTCAGCCCACCAGTTCCCAGCTACTTTTAGTCAGCTCTCCAGTTCCCCAGCTACAGTTTGTCAGCCCTCCAGTTCACCATTTACTGTTAGTAGGGCTTCCTGCTCACCATTTACTGTTAGTCAGCCCTACAGTTCTCCAGCTACTGTTAGTCAGCCCTCCATTTCCCAGCTACTGTTAGTCGTCCCTCCAGATCACCATTTACTGTTGGTTGGCCGTCCAGTTCACCATTTACTGTTAGTTGGCCACCAGTTCACCATTTACTGTAGTCAGCCCTCCATTTCTCCGGCTACTGTTTATCGGCCCTCCAGTTCCCATTTACTATTAGTCGGCCCTCCAGTTCACCATTTACTGTTAGTGAGGCCTCCAGTTCACTATTTACTGTTAGTCGGCCTTTTCAGTTCAGCATTTACTGTTAGTCAGCCCTCCAGTTCCCCCTACTGTTAGTCAGCCCTTCAATTCACTATTTACTGTTCGTCTGCCCTCCTGTTCACCATTTACAGTTAGTTGGCCCTCAAGTTCACCATTTAGTGTTAGTCAGCTCCCAGTTCTTCAGCTACTGTTAGTCTGCCCTCCAGTTCACCATTTACTGTTAGTCAGTCCTCCAGTTCTCCAGCTACTGTTAGTCACCTTCCAGTTTCCCAGCTACTGTTAGTCAGCCCTTCAGTTTACCATTTACTTTTAGTTGGACCTTGAGCACCTCCAGTTCAATATTTACTGTTAGTCGCCCCTCCAGTTCACCATTTACTGTAGTCAGCCCTCACGCGTCAGTTACTGTTAGTCGGCCCTCCAGTTCACCATTTACAGTTAGACGGCCCTCCAGTTCACCATTTACTATTGGTCAGCCCTACAGTTTACCATTTACTGTTAGTCGGACCTCTAGTTCACTATTTACTGTTAGTCGGCCCTCCAGTTCACCATTTACTGTTAGTCAGCCCTCAAGTCACCATTTACTGTTAGTCAGCCCTCTAGTTCCCAGCTACTGTTAGTTAGCCCTCCAGTTTCCCGCTACTGTTTGTCAGCCCTCCAGTTCGCCATTTACTATTAGTTGGCCCTCCAGTTCACCATTTACTTATGGTTGGCCCTCCAGTTCACAATTATTGTTGGTTGACCCTCCAGTTCACCATTTCCTGTTAGCCAGCCCTCCAGTCCTCCAGCAATTAGTCAGCCCTCCAGTTCCCCAGCTC
>JAACNH010003813.1:0-26981 GCA_019447015.1 Hymenochirus boettgeri
GTAAAGTTTGGGGCACTTTCTAATAAAAAAATATAGCGGTTGGGGCTGGGGGGACAGGGGGAATGTTATATAAAAAATGTTTTCAAGGGTGGACATACCCTTTAACAAAAATGTGGAGCCGAATTGATCTGTTCTGAAGGTTTCATTCACCTTCAGGTACACTATTGAGAAATGCACTACACAGAGCTGTGCTAAGATCAGGTTCACTTCATTATTCTCCTGCAGCTATGTACTATGCTGTTTCCATAAGTATAACTATTAAAGCGGTAATGTTGAAGGGTATGCAGATGGAATGCAATCTGAGAGACTGGCAGATTTAAAGCAATTCGGAGATATGGGTAGCTTGAACGCAATACTCCAGTCTCTAGGAGACTATGGCAGATTAGAAGTAATCTTGTGCATTTTGTGGCCGTTTGAGATTAAACACACATGAAATCTAAATATTACTAATACTATGTAGTAGTTCATTATAAAATGATGTGCGGCTACATTGAAATAAGTGCAGCCTGGATCACGCTTGATGAAAGTTGATACCAACCAGTCTTTCAGCATGTAGCTTTTGGGAAAGGTGACAACTGGATTGCCAGATCATTTGGTTTAATAGGGATACACTTATTAAATGTAATTAGTATTGCTGCACTTACTGCAAAGAAAATATGAATCCAGCTTTGCTGCATTTGTTTTTAATAGGTGTTCCTGTTAAACTACACAACATTGTAATATGAAGAGTTTTTTTGTGTGTTCAGGCTTAATCGATCACAAGCTTTTAATCTGACAGTATCCTAGATATTGTTTTCAATCTGACCAAAGCTCCTAAAAATTGCTTTAAATCGGCCACAGTCTCTCACATCCAGTTACACTTATAAAAACAACACAGTACAAAGCTCCAATTGGGCCACACTAGTGTTCGCTTTTTAACACACAATCGGATTGTTAATTCACTCTGATGTGGCCTAGCCCTTAGCTAGAATGAGATCTCACTGAAACCCAGTGTTGTTTGACTCCTTACTATATGATAAAGTTAGACTAGAAAAAGTGATAAATTCTACTATTTACAAATGACAGGAAGTTAGTGAAAAAAAAGGGTGGACGCATCCTTTAAGTAAGGTAGACAATAGATAGAAAAGATAGATATATGGCAATAAAAAATAATGCATAAGGAGCAGCAAGTTTCTCCCATGTAAACCTCCACCCCCCCAATCACATTTACATGTATGCACTCCATGGGGAGGCAGCAAGGGGATGAGTGGTGGAGGTGTTAGCCAGGGCTTGTATAGCTTTTTGACAGCTCACCAGGGCTTACAGAACAAAGCAACTAGATTGCTGTCCCCAACCTCCTTGCAAAATGTAGTTTGTGCAATAAATGTGGGGGAACATTGGGAACTATAGTTTTAATTTGGACTTAACACTCTATTTGTGATGTGTGACAGTGGTATCTGTCAACGTTAATAGAAAAGCAGAATTAAAAAAAAAAAAATTCAAAGCAAAAATAATTTATGTAACAAAACAAAAAACACTTCTAAATGATTCTGTAACTTTATTTTCTATTAAAGGATGTACGTAAAGGCCATAAATCAGTCCCATCCCATGTACACTGGTTGGAGCATGCACAGTAATCAATCTTCACAGAAAAAGAGCCTACTAATTAAACATCTGTAATGATTTAATTGTTAATACATACGGGTGTGAGGCAGTTTAATAACTTTACATTTAGTACAGCTCGTGTTTTAAGGGCTGGGCCACACTAGCGCGTTTTTCGCAAATTTGCACACACGTTTTCGTTCACGATTGCGCCCGGGATTTTTGCTAAGCCGTAAATCGTGGGAAAGTGAAAATTCTCGCAATTTCCGTTGCACATGCGATTGTACGTCCATTCGCGCTTTGCGTTTAACCATTTTTCCGTACAATCGCATGCATTTTCTCTTTGTAAATAGCGAAAAGGCATGAGCAAACGTGAAACAACGCACGCGAACGCACAGAAATCGCGCACGCACGATAACGCTCCCGATTTCGTTCGCGATTTTGTGCGTTGTAGTGTGGCCTTGGCCTAAATGATCTTAAAAGATATTGCATTTAGATATTAGAATAGTATAGCATATTATGGGCACAAATTATTAGATTTGAAAGTTTTCTACTGCTTAGTAAGTAGCATCTTGATGTTTTGTTATTGTGACCGTGTGTAGCATGTTCCAGTATATGTTGTTGCATTGTGCTAACCTCTCGCTGTCTTCGGTAATATGTGGATTAATAAAGTGAACTGTATTTGACACTGTATTTTAATGCAGTAACTATGTAATTGTATTTGTAACTGTTCCCTTTCACCCCTTAATTTCAAATATATATATGTAATTTGTTTTAACTAAAACAATTCCAGTTATTTGATGACCCTTCCTTTAAATCCATTATCATATGTATGTAATCTGCTTACCGGTAAGCTATGTACACGTGTGGAGTGATAGCTCCAAATGGAATTTATCACCTGACCCCATACAGACACAGCATGGGAGAATGATACAATTGTTCCTCCGGGATTGGGAAGTGATCCAACTGAATGGATAACTTACCATTGCTGGTGGGCAGCCCCCACATAAGTTAGATTTAGGCTGACAATTATCTAACATGTTTTCCACAGCATTTTTTGGTTTAAGTTATCACAAAACCATAGAAGATTATGATACCTTTAAAAAAAAAAAAGTGTTAATTCACAATGAATATTGGCTATTGCTTTCAGTGGGACTGGATAAATCATCCAAAAATTTAGGGGCCAGCAACTTCATAGCCCCCAATTTTCTATAATTGACAGGTTACCCACCTCCATCTATCCTAGCCCCACCCATTACACAAGACTTAAATTTTGTAGTTAAGTCTTAGATAGATTGAAATAGATGGACAGGCAAAGATAGATTAACAGACACTTTTAGATAGACAGATAAGGACAGATAGCTATGGCTAGCTATACAGGCAAACAGGTAGGTTGACAGACAAAAATAGACTGATAGAAAAGTAGATATAGAGAGAAGGATAAATGATTTTAAAAAGTTTGGTGCAATTTGAGATCCTTTGGTGATACATTAGAACTTGCATTCCATCATTCCCACGACATTCGAGCAACATAGCAGGAACCATCTAACCCATTCTTTATTTGTAATCGCAAAATAAATTACATTTGATAGATTACACTTACGTATTAAAACAAATGTCTAATGTATCTAATATCTTAGAGTATGGGCACCTTTACCATTAACTCTTTTAGTGCCAGCAGTCCCAGAGGCTGATATTTTAAAAATCGTGCAGCAGCTTTAATTTACATGTTTAGAACTGCTCTCATCTGGTTGTTTTAGCGGAGTTTAACTCCCCCCTCTCCTTCAGTACGTTCAGCAACTTCAGTTTGCAAAATTGTAGCAAGTAGAGTGAGCTGAGTTCAGCAAACTAAAGTAGCTGAACGTACTGAAATGGTTGGGGGTTAAGATCTCAGCTAAAACAAACAGATGAGAGCAGTTCTAAACACGTAGATTGACAGGGCCTGCACAACCCATGAAAAACTTACACCAATTTGATATAACCTCAAGTGGTATGGGCGATAGCATCAGATATTCCATCTCCCTGCTAAAGTCAAATCCTGCAGTCATCTCTAACCTCTTCTCCTCTCATCTACTGGCTCAAGCTTTCTCAGTGTGCATCTGTGTTAATAATTTGTTTTTTTAATATTTATTTGTTTGAACAGTCCCAGTTAAAAAAAATATTTTTAACTTGCCGAATGAATTTGTTGCATGTACTGTGTTCTTTGTGTTCCTCTTTTATGTATGCTGTATACATTTTGCATGTTGTATAAGTCTGTTGTACAAGATCCATTTTTGATGAGAAAAAATTGTATATTTTCGTGAAGGGTAACCCAAATCTATCCTATTGAAAATTTTGAATATCATCACTAAATATTTCTGTTAGAAAAGAAAGTATCGACTACACTGAAAGAAGCATTATTACAGATAACCGTTTGTTGTATGGGGAAAAAAGCAAATAATAATTAATAAGGCTATGTCCTAACAAACACATTTTAATGGAGAATTGAAGTTGTAACAATTTTAGGTGAATTTTCATGAACTACTATATTTTTAACTTGAAAAATATTAATACAAACCTTAAAACACTAAGATCATTGATGCTGCCTCAGTACTTGTCCTCGGCTTACTGTCAAAAGTGTTACCAGCATGACAGGAGTGTGGGTAGAAGAGAAGCAGCATTTTATAGGTATAATTAGACTTAAGTTTTCCTTTCGTTCAGGGAAAGCCAGTGTTATCATTTATAAAATATGTAGAAAACAAAAAAAAAGTATTTTAATCCTTTTGGTTTATCTTTTTGAATTTTGCTCATAGTTACCAAAACTCCTATGCAACATGTAAGATCATGTTCATCATTTTAATGTGGTACAGAGTAAGGTTTAGTTGGTTGTATTTAGTTTTGAGTTAAAGATTTACCTAGATACTTAACAGCATTTGTGTTGAATTTTTTTTTTTTCTCTCCTAGAAAACCTCAGAGTGATAACTACACGGCTCATTATGCCACCTGCACTAATGACACAGCTTGAAGCACTATTTATATATATTTTTTAATTTCCTTGTGCTGGATGCAGAAATCACTTTATGGCATAAGACAAAATGTCAGCATGTCATACCGTATGTGGACACAGTTTTTCTTTCTTTCTATGTTTTACCAGACGTTGCCTTTAAATGCTTTGGGATACTTTGGAACATATCCACCTCCATTACTGCTTCATTTTTATTTCTATTCGTTATTTCTGATGATTGTGGAAGAGATGTACAGAAGAAATAGGTGTAAACCAAATTTCTAATTTCAGGTCACATTATAAGCCTATTAATCATGAAAATAATAATTGTCTTACCCAACTTCAAAGGTAACAGCCATTTGGCTTATATGTTACTATGGCTAATAATACATAGGGCGACTAGTCCATTTCCAGAAACATGACCCCAAATGTGTTACATTTTCTGCTCTTAACAGAGACTTGTAAACAAAGTTGGATGGATCCATTTGATTCAGTGCCACCTGATCCATCTACCTCTATGTTGTATCATCTTTTTTTTTTGTTTTATATAGATTTTAGATAATATATATTTATCATTTGTACTCCATTTGTCAAAAAGATTGTTTTGATTGTAGATAAAGTAGCTTCCTTATGACCTAGTAAAATTATTAGAGTGGATAATGTACTTCTACTGTAAATTTTAAGGATATTAGAGGTCATTGAAGTAATCTGTGCTGTTATAAAGGTCATTAAACTTTTAATACTCTAATAGTAGCAACTCAAAGGTTCCATTATCTTGTTTTGGGGTGTGGGACACAAAAGGATCTTACCAAGTCAGCCCTGTATGAGAAAGAGAAACACTATCCTGTTTATATAACCTACACGCTATTATTATTGTTGTCAATTTATATAGTGCCAATATCTTCCATAGCGCTTTACAATTACATGTATTTATTCACATTAGGCCCTGCCCCGAAGAGCTTACAATCTAAGCACATTTATTTGCACAAACAATCTTCAGTATGTTTTTATGATTGTGGGGGAAACCGGAGTGCCTGGAGGAAACCCGTGCAAACATGGGGAGAACAAACAAAGTCCTTGCAGATGTGTCCAAGGGTGGATGTTAACTCTGAATATCAGCGCTGCAAGGCATCAGTACTAACCACTAAGCCACCATTCTGCCCTATAATTTATTTACAGATTCACCTAGTGGCACATTTCAAATATAGTCAAATGATAATATACACAACCAGATCCACAACCAGTCAAATGTTAGGAGACACCTTTTAATTAAATTATTTTTAATTGTGGTTTCAGGGTTTAGAGGGTAGTGGCTTTAACAAATTTTAGATCTTTGAAATCTTGCAGATTCTGTCTGTCATCTTTCAAATATCTGTCATGTGTACCCAGCTTAAAGGAACACTAAACCCCAAAAAAGAACTATTTGCCATTCGTTTCTATTATTCACAGGGAGGTGAGAACGCTTATCCTCACCTCCCTGAGAATAATAGGATGTTTGGGGGACCTGAAACTTACCTTACCCACTGCTCCACTCGCAGCCGTTCCTTCACTGAACAGCTGTTCTCTTCCGATCACATGCCCTATCTTTTGTATTGGCGCACATGCGCCTAAGATAGGGCGCGCGATCGGGACAGAGCGTCTGTCAGTGAAGGAGCGGCGGTAAGGTAAGTTCCAGGTCCCCCGAGCATCCTATTATTCACAGGGAGGTGAGAATAAGCCTTCTCACCTCCCTGTGAATATTAGAAATGAATGGGGGTTTAGGGGAGTTTACAGTCCCTTTAAGACTTGAGGAAAAGCTATTCAGCTTAAGCAACATAAATAGTTCTTTATTGTGAGGGCATGATCTACCTAAAAAATGTAGTGTTGGCTGAATCTCTGTCATATGGCAATCAGAAAGTACCCCTATATCAACAGTATATGTATTAATACCAGTAATTCTCAATATTTTTTCATTTTAGAAACTTATCTAGGGCTGCTTTTAAAGCTATTCAATGAATTTGCCAGTACCACATCTGCTGAAAGATTCCACAGTTTAACCGTTCTTACTGTAAAGAAGCCTTACATAGCCTAAAGATGAAACGTCTTTTCTTCTAATCTTAAAGGATATCCTTGAGTTTTCTAAAACAATAATATTTAGAGAGCTTATTGTACAGCCTTTTTATATGTATAAATTGATCTTATTTTCCTGTGCAATCACCACTTCTACAGTGCAAACAGCCTTTAATTATTTAATCTACCCCTATAGTCATGCCCCCATTCCCCTTATTAATTTTCTCCTTAAATTTCAAAGGTGCACCTTTTATATATGGAATTCCAAACTGCACAGCATTTAAATCTATACCCCTTTACATTTACAACCATGCGGTACTGTTTAGGCAATCGTACAAATACATACAAATAATTTGTACGACCGCACCTTTATAAATATGCCCTTATAGCTTATAAAGATTGAGAGAATGCCAAGATTGTGCAAAGCGGTCATCAAAGCAAATAGTGGCTACTATAAAACACATTCTGGTTTAACACTTTTGTGTTTACTGCACAATTCCATATATATGTTTTCATGGTTTTTATATGTTTAATATTAAAATAAAAAATAATTAAATTACATGTAGCAGAGTACAATAAACCTTAACACTAGAAATCTCGGCTATGCAAGAAAATAAAAAACAATTTAAAGAACGCTTGCATGTATTAATACATAAATATCTTGGGTAAAATCTTTTAAAAGATAACTCCAGCCCACCCCTTTTTTTCTCACCCTCTATTGCATTACCCAGGGTGAGGACCTGAACCACTTGGTCCTTACCTCTGGAATTGCAATAGTTAAAGAGTAATACTTACCTAAATTTCGGGTCAAGTCCACTTCCTGATTCTGGACCTAAATAATGGAAGATGCCCTCCTTTCAGGGCGTCTTACCATACATCAGGCCAGACACTACGCGTAGGTGTATCAGACTGGTCCTAGCAAACCAAAGTTTAGGCAAGTATTACACTTTAATTTGTGATTCCAGTGAGGACCGCGTGGTTCAAGTGTGAGTGGTGGAATTCTACTTTTAAAGGAAAATAAAAGTGGGGAAAATACAATGATTCTATTTAAATAAGTTTGACTTGCAGATTTAAGGCTGCAACTCGAAAACGAAAGATGCTGGCGCTATATAAATCCATAATAGTAACATAGTAATTGAGGCTGAATAAATACATATGTCCATCAAGTCCAACCTTTTCACACTCCTTTTTAACCCTACCTAAAAAAAATCAGCTAAAAAATATATTAATATTTTTGTATAAAGCTATCATATCCCCACGCAAACGTCGCTTCTCCAATGTAAACTGTCCTAACTTGTCTAGTCTGCCTGCATAGTCAAGCTCTCCATTCCCTTTATTATTTTAGTTGTCCTTCTCTGAGCTGCTTTTATTTCCAAGATGTCCCTTTTGTATATGTGGTTCCAAAATTGCACCACATATTCCAAATGAGGAGGAATAATGGAGTCCCCTACCACTACCACCTGCCTATCCTTCCTAGCCCCCAGTTCTACCTCCCTAGGTCTGTTGGCCTAGATAAAAAGATTTGTACATGGATAGAGAATTGTTTATTGTATTGCAAACAGAGAGTAGTGGTCAATGGAGCTACATCCAAGTGGGCTAAAGTTTTAATAGGAGTAACTCAGAGTTCTGTACTGGGGCTACTTCTTTTTAATCTGTTTATAAATTACTTAAAAGGGGCAATGAGAGCAAGCTCACGGTGTTTGCTGATGACACAAAACTAAATCTAGGTACACACAGTACAGATTTCTGAAAGATGACAGACAGTCTGCCATCTTTCAAAGATCTGCATACACACAGTCCCGAGAGTTCTCCCTATGAACTTCATAAGGAGAATGCTCGGGACTGTGTGTTTCCATCGGACGCGCTAGACTCCTCTATAGGGAGTCTAGCGCGGCCGATGGAAATTTTCGGCCTTTCCCGAACGAGCGTTCAGCCGATCCCATCGTTCGGCGGTCACGCGCTTGTTCGGGAAACGAGCGTACACACATAACGATAAAGCCCCGATACCGTCAGATCCGAGGGTATCGGGGCTTTATCGTTATGTGTGTACGCTCGTTTCCCAAACGTTACTGTGCTTACTGTTACTTATGCAGAGCTTTGGAAACTTCAAATGATGTGCAATTGCTGCAAGCAGACATAGATGGATTATCAAAATGGGCAGCAGAATGGCAGATGAAATACAATGTTGATAAATGTAAGGTGATGCATTTAGGGTTTAACATTTCTTGTGACTTCTAAACCTTTAATAACTCTAATGTGCTAAGTGAATCTTTAATGGAAAATGATTTAGCAATCAATGCCAGACAGCCACGGCTAGAGATAGCAAGATATTTTCTTGTACAAAGAGGGGAATAGATTCAAGGGAGCAAAATGTTATTCTCCCTCTTTACAAGGCACTGGTGAGGCCTCATTTGGAATATGCGGTGCAGTTTGAGTCCCATATTCAAAAGGGACATCTTAGAAATAGAAGGAGTTCAGAGATGGGCAACTAAAATAATGAGAATGGAGGGGCTTAACTATGCAGACAGTTAGGGCTGTTTACATTGGAGAAGCAACGTTTGTGTGGGGGTATCATCACTTTATACAAATATATTAATGGGTCATACAATATACTCTCTAGTGCATTGTTAACTAATAGGTCATATCAGAGGCTCATTGACATCCTTTAAGATTAGAAGAAAAAAAGTTCTATCTTCATGTTAGGAAAGATTTCTTTACAGTGAGAAAGGTGAAACTGTGGAACAGTCTTCCACAAAATTTGGTAATGGCAAGTTCATTGAATAGCTTTAAAGGGGAAGTTCAGTGTAGATACATATACTTTTAAGGGAAAAAAAACTATTTTTCTATCAATGACCTTAACCTGCCCATTCAGTATTTTATCTGTGTATAAATAAATGCTTCCAAAATATCGACTTCCTTTTTTACAGGACCCCTAATAGAGACCTTTATGGTCTTGCCCTTGACCTAGCTCCTGGGTTGATTCAGTTGCTTAATAGAAATCTAAACATGTTTTACCCATCCAACAGTCAATCAGTATAAATTAATGTTCGGAACATTCCAAGGTATTGTGCATTCTGGTAAGAAGGACCGTCACAGAACCTGAAACATCAGCTCACTAATGTCAACAGCAGGGAATTGTAAGAGGTATAAATTCAACTGATTTTTCAAAATGAAAGATATGTAGAATACCTAGGTATGCTTAATATAAACCAAGAATTTTAAGTGAACTTTTCCTTTAAAAGTGGTCTGGATAGGTTTCCAAAACTAAAAAATCTTGAGAATTAAATATACAAACAGACAACTATACCTATATTTTGTTAAATATACACCTTTCGCTATTTATTAGTGACATAATTGCATTTATAGTTTCCATTTAAATTCTTACCAAAATGTAAACAAAATTGCTTTAAGCGCAAGTCCACCCTTTAACTCAAACATTTTTTTATAGATAACTTACACCTTAAGGCTAGGCCACACTGCTCCGTTTTCTCTCACACTAACTATCTTGCATGAGAAATACAGAGCAGTGCATTTCAGTGATTTTGTAATAGTTATAAAGATGAATGTCTAACCTGAAATACTGCACAATATCCCGTTAACTTTCTTTCTGCTTATTCCAGCTAGCAATGGTCAATCATAGATATGAGTTGACGTTAAAGCCAATGAGTCAATGCCATTCCCCTAGTTCCCTCCTTTAAGCATGTGCAAATTCATAATGAATTTAGAAAGCTTTGAAGATTAAGCCAAAACCTAACCTTTTGAGAAGCAGAGGGAAGGGGGACACTGCTCCTCCTCAATGCTGTACTTTTCTCGGTTAAATAATCCAGTAGAGTGCTGGCCAGGGACTAGAACCTCATACATTTTAGACATTGTAAATGCTTTGAAAGAGAGAAAGAAGTTTATTTCAGTCGGTTTAACAGAAAAAAAATAATTCTTGACAGCAGGCTTTCAGGGAAGAAACAGCACATTTTATAGATATACACATTTTCATTTATATATGAGAATATGTCTTGCGTTGTCATAAATTGTTATACATTTCTTCAGCTTACAATCTAATTAACCTATAAATATATATATAAATACGGTTTCATTACATGATCTAGAACCCTTAGCGGTACAAATGTGTATTTAGCTCAAATGTAAAATAATATATAAACAATCATTCTGCAATGTTTGGCAGTTGATTAGTACATCCCTTTCAGTAGATGCAGGGGTCTAATATTTTGCACAATTTCCAGACCCTCTAGACAGATCCAGAGCTATTATGCATGTGCAATGCCCAGGCTAAACAGGTTGAGGAAAAAAAAGAGGGAGGCCTACAAAGGACAAGTGTAAAGCCATATATATTCATTGTCATGGGACCGCTGTGATTCTGAACTTGTACAACATGGGTGCCCATCACACAGGCCATATGTGGTCTTTTCATGGTACAATGTAGCCCACTAAGGTGCCTTGGTGAACAGGTGCTACGTAAACTAGTAATATACCACATAGTATTGAATGGGTGATTGTGTTTGAATTACGATTACGCAATTGTAAATTTATGACCGCGGCAACAATAAAGGCGTGGTATCTCAAAACAGCAGTACAGAGCCTTCTATTGTATTAAAAAGAATGTATTCCTTTTAAAGTTTCCAGGAGACCTGCATGTCATTGAATTTTGCTGGAATCAAAATAAATATGTTTGTGCAATTAAAACACTTGTTCCACTAGGCAGACACCCAGTTAAAGGGCAACAATACGTAGTGGTTTAGGTCCTTAGCCCTGGGTTTACCTTTATCAGCTGGAAACATTTGCATAACTAGGAGTCACTGGGCCCCCCAGCAAAACTATGATGTGGACCCCTTTCCTGCTTCATCTACAGTGGTTTTCTGGTAGTTACACCCATCTGGAAATCTGTAGTTTTGATGGCCAGCTTTTTAATAGCTATGCCCCCACCCAGTCTAAGATCTGTCCAAAGGAAAGGCATGGTTCTTGCAAAGGGCATTTTCAAATTGGTTAGGCCCTGGCCTGAAAGTCTACTAGCAAGCAGCGATCAGAAAGATCAGTTCCAGCTGATAAAGGTAAACCCAGGGGTGAGGAGCAGTTTAGGTTCTCACCCAGTTCCTTATGAGACAATTTACGATACCACGGGTTATCGTGAAAGAACAGCCAGTCGTACATTTGACCATTCGGCAGTACTATATCATACAGTAGTAAACTATAGACTATCGTACAATTACTATCACGAACGTAAATGTACAACCACAGTCATAAAATTTGCGATCGTTAAAGGAGCGGTATTGCAAAATACCAAGTAAAACCCTAATACCAAGCAAAAAAGTGTGTCAGGTTTTCATTTGTATTGTGTATATTCCTTTAAACATTAAATTGATTTGTGTATACAATGTAAAACAGACACATTCATAAGCAATACTGAAGGACTGAAACATATTGGGTGGTGCAAAGGGGTTCAACAAAATTCCATCTAGAAATAAGGAAAGGCAAAAGAGAAAAATATGATCTAAACAATCCAAAATGAAAAGCATTACATTCCTTGTTGCATTCTTTTCATATTTGGGTATGCTGAGAATGCTTTTTGGATGCTGGTTTCCCCCTTATTTCCCTGTTTTTTCCCTTCCTGGTTTCTAGATGGATTTTTGTTAATCATTTGCACCACCTATTGTTTTGTTTTGTTTTTTTGCCATTCCTGCTTCCTAGATTAAATTGTTTAGTGTGTTATATTATTGTTTGTATTAATTTATAGCTTCATAATTCTTTAATTCTAAAATAAATAATGGAAAAAATGTGTAAGCTTGATTACTATTTTATATATTACTTTATCACGTGCCCCTCTGGGCATCCAAAGAGGTGTGAGGGAGGTTCAACTGAAAACAACATTCATGCCAAGTAACTATACATATTTGTTTTAACATTAATGACAAGTTTAGCTGGAAGGAATTTTTTTGTGATTCCCACTCAAATGTGGAAATCACAATTGAGGCAATGAGGCTAACAAGCCTGCCTTGTCTGCTGCTATACAGCTCCTAACAGCAGCAGAGGAGGTGTGAACCTCCCCACGGCAAATCAGTCTTTGAAAGTAAGTTGGAAAGTTTCCAAATTTGTGAGTATCCTGGATTTGCAGGGGTGAAAAAAAGGGTAGACAATCCCTTTAAATAGACCCTAAACTGATGAAATAGTGTACCTTGCATGTTGAGCATACTGTCCCCATAGCGATCTTTTATAGGCATACATGCGCAAAAGATAGGAGCACAGTCGAGACATCTGGTGGTGAGCAGTTGTGAGTGGAGCGCCAGTAGGTAGGTTTACCTGTGTTAACCGGGCTTTCTATTATTCACAGGGAGGTGGAAATAAGCAATCTCACCTCCCTGTCAATAAAAGATAAATGTAAGTGCTGCCACTGTGTTCCTTCATACAAATTTCTAATGGCACAATTGTAAAAACTACAGGGTGATGCAGTATGTTCATAAAAGACACAGCTTTTTCAGTGCAAAGGACATGTTAACCTGTGTGTGGAGCTGTTTCTGTAAATATAGGTAGCATGAATTTTGTACTGAATCAGCAGCAGGCGAGTGCATTCCAAAGAGTTTTTGTGAAAGAGGCACAAATTGTTATATTTTTGCCTAAATAGACAATCTTGCCCTTAAGCAGCTGCTTTAGTTTCTTGTAAAAATGAAGAGTGCTGCTTACGTTTCATGCTTCCATGATGCAGTACAAGGCACAGAGTACGGTATGATATCTGTAATTTCATATATCTAAACTTTAACAAGTAGCAATATTTTTCAGCGGCAGCTGTTATAGCATTATACTATGCCACAGCCAGCAAAAGGTTCGACATTGGTATTTACGAATATGGAGCTTTAAAAATACCACCCAGTGAGCTTACTGCATCATAGGAGCATGAAAAGTACATTGTGTGATGAGCCCCTAATCTCCTACCCTAGTGTTTATTACAAACAAATGATTCTAAAAAATGTCTATCTGGATAATTATAAATGTACTTTCTATGGGGGGGTTTTCTTGCAAAATCAAAATCATACTTACCAATACCACAAGCTTTTATGACAAAGATATATATCAAAACACAACGCAGTAATTGTATATTGCAACTGTATTGATTTAGTTTGTCAAATTTAAGTTAGGACCAATTGTGCACATAAACAGGAATGGTTTTAAAGATCACCGCACTTACAAGGAGATTCAATAAAAGTTCTTATTGTTTAAAATGATGCTAATTTTGCCCCAACCAATCAGATTTTATTTAACATTTGAAAGCTAACATCTGATTGGTTGGGGCAGAATTAGCACCATTTTAACAATAAGAACTTTTATTTAATCTCACTGATAGTATGCAAAAAAAAAAAAAAGCCATGACCCGCTAACTTTGGCCATAATAGTTTATTAAGTTCCACAACCCACCCATGCCAAATTTAGAGACAGGGTTCCCTGTCTGACTCCCCCACTTGTATCTCTCTTTGTGATTTTTGATGGCAAGGGACACTGACAGCATTAGCATTTAAAGGGAGTGATGATCCTTAAAACAAAAAAGGCCAATTGTCAGTTACCTGCCCCCAACTAATTGCACTTTATTACAAACCAGATATTTAAGGATTAATGTCCCCATTCTAGCAGACTAAGCTGGCCCCTCCCTCAATGCAGTTATCAAGTTGACTGCTGTTTCACCTGTTGCCTTCTCTAAAAAGCTCAGTGAGCAAAGGGAGGCGGCTGATACCTTTGCCACAAAGGAATTGAACTTAATTAATATCTGGTTATGAATGTATGTAAAACTGGTAGAAAATAGCAGTTTGGTTTGCAGACAGATAACAGACAATTCCCCAGTTTTTTGTTTTAAGGGTGGACATGCCCTTTAAATTTGCGTCTCAACTTTAAATGCTAATATCTCTTTTTAAATAAAAAAAGTGAGGCATAAATACATGATAGTTAATCCAAGTTCACAAAAATTCTAACTTGGTTCCTCAGTTGAATGCATTTGTGTAAAGTATCTCTCAACTTGTAAATGAAAGTTTACGGGTCCAAAAAGTTTTTGTCTTTTCATTGGCAACACAGATAAATTATCGATTCTTTCCCAGCCATTAGGTTTGCAATTGAACAAAAATGGAATGTTTGTTGATGGGGAACTATGGCTTGGTTTAGATATAGGCCTTAAAACTGGCGATGAAAAGGAAGTATCTGAGAAAACAGTTTCATTTCTATCTTTTGGGGACCAGCATATTGTGGAAGGCAATTCGAACATGTTCTCATCAGATTGACCACTCCTGGTTGAAGGGGAAGGACTTGTCTCTCGATGTGGTGACCGTATTGTTGACTCTGTAAAAGTTAAGTGTCCTTTGTGATGTTCTTTAAGATAATTACCAAGACTCAGAGCCTGAGAATTAACTGTGCTGCAAAAAGCCTCTGGGGAACTTTTTTGTTCATTTATGTCTGCTGAATGAATATCCTTTTCTGGAGACTCAAATACAACACCTTTCGGGACATGTTTATTTTTGACACGTATACATTTGTTCATGGCTCCAAAAGTTTTCCGGTTCTTCATATAGTTTTTTACAGTTTCAGGAATATTTATATGCTGTATTTTATCCTTACTACTGCATAGGTATTGCTGGAAATAAGTCTCACATGCTTTTGTTTTAACAACTGGAATAATAGAACAAGGCTTCAACCTTGACACAAACTCTAAAAGTTCTTCAAAAGAGGAATGATCAGAATAAGGAACTATATGTATATCTTTGTGCCAGGTTCTAACTTTGCGACTTGTTGGGAGAATGGCTAATGTGGGACACATTTTGTTCCAGCGTACCATGTTGGCATAGTTAACTTCCGATTGATCCACAAGACGAATTCTACCAGACCCTTCCTCACTTGTGAACACATTTTCCATTTCTAAGATACAAAGTAATTCCAGCCTCTGAGGGCTAACAACCACCCACGTTTTAAAGGTCTTTGCCAAGTCGACCAAAAGTGATTCCTTACCAATATTGTAAATACCTGCAATTTTGAAAAGCAATATGTAAGAATGAAAAAGTTGGTTAACTGGAAGTTGTTCTTTCATTTGTTAACTGACAACTGTAAAGTGATTTTGCCCTGCTAAAACTGCATGAAACCACAATAAAAAAAATTAAAAGGATCTAACTATACAAGACAAAATAATTCTCCAACTTAAGATAAGTACACCATAAAAAAAACTTAAGGTTATTTGCAAGCTGTTGTTTTAAAACTAAAGTTGTCTAAAACATTTTTCATCTCTTCCTCTTCCGCCCCCCACCCTACCTTTTCTGCTAGAAACTTGCTGGTTTTCAACTCCTGGAACATGTCATCAGCAGCTCTGCTCCGACGAGATGCCCTGATCCCTCCAAATGTAATTTCCAGATGTTCCACGCACATGCGAGGATGTCACACACGTGTACGGTTGCGCCTACGGGCAACGTCATGCCGCGTGCACAGATGTCATGTGCGCGTGTGGAACATCTGGAAATTAGGTTTGGAGGCCCAGGAAGCTGGAGGGAGACATCTCGTTGGGGCGGAGCTGCAGATGACATGTTCCAGGAGTTGGAAACCAGCAAGTTTCTAGCAGAAAAGGTGGGGGGTGGAGAGATGAAAAATGTTTTAACCAACTTAAGTTTTAAAACAACAGCTTGCAAATAACCCTTTTTTTTTATGGTGTACTTATCCTTTATCAAAACCCTGGCAATTCTTATTTTAGAATATGCAAGTGTCATTCTGGAATCCTATGTACAAAGAGCATCTTCCAACTGGAGAGGAGTGGAACCAAGTAAGAAGAATAGAGATGCAGCATCTGCACTAAAATGCAGTATGCGTCAGTTACGGCAAAGCATTTAGTAATGCACTAAAAAGTGAATATACCTCCCCATCCTAGTTGATATACCCTACAATATAAGGTCCTCACCTACAGGAGTACAGCCAGTATTTATTACATTTCTCTACAAGGTTCCACGCTGGTCCAACTCTCCCTCTCACAAGGCAGGTGAGCCAAACAATCAGAAGATGCATTCTCCAAAAAGCACCTATTTCCATTTCTGTTGCCAGCTGAGTGGAAGGGGCAGGACTCGAACTGATTAGAGCGGGACTTTATAAGCAAGTTGAATAGATATCTGCTGTACACTGGTTAAGAACTAACATTTTAGGTCCCTGATCCAGGGTACAACAACTAGAAGGCATGTCAAGGGAAAGGGGTTTTATTAACTCTTTCAATCTCCTTTAATAGAAATTAGTTACAGTAAGAAAACAAAATTAGAATCCAAAGAAAAATAAATTAATACCAAAAGTGAAATGTCAAGAGTGTTTCATAATATTTTGCTTATATGGACTACTTACCAATCACAATATCATGCCCTGGATGGTCTTTAATAATTTCTTTAATCTGATTGGTTGCCTCCTGACGAGAAGGCAAGTTTTGCACTGGATCACAATTTGTATTGTCCAAATATAACACATCAATTGCCTTCCTGTTGTTTAGCGGTGGATACCGTAACATGTTGGAACTATACCGAAAGTCACCTAAAGAAAATGAAGGGGAAGATGGAGAGCTTTTTTTTTTTTATATATCAAAAGACGTGCCAACAGGCTGCTTTAATAGGCTTTGTTTAAGGCATAAATATAAGGTCCTATTTTAGTCTAGGCCATATAGGCCTGAAAAAGGGATTTATCTGTTGGGGGTTTTTTGGGGGGGGGGGGTGTAATTATCCTTTAATCAGTTAAAACTAGAAATATGGTGTAATTATCCTTTAATCAGTTAAAACTAGATACTTGCATTGAATGCATTCTAAAACATGTATTAGAAAAGTTGCAACTGTAGGTAAAGGATTGAAAATGTTTCACGGCCCCTAATAAAGCACCAATGAGAAATTCAGAGCTACCGAGCAAGTCTATATCTGAAAAATCAAACTACAGATACCGATCTATCGGTTAGTAAATTCTTTCTGTAGCAGGACATCCCCCACGCGATTCAGTCAGCAAATTCCTGTACTCAGCCTCACAACGCTGTTCCTAGCCAGGTGACATCATCAACATCACAACGTTTCAAGGGGTAAACATGCCCCCTTCTTCACCTGAGGAAGCTGTTAGTACTGGGCCTTGCATAAATCAATAAACGAAGCCCTGTCAAGGCCCAGTACTAGACACAAGTCCCAATCCTGTACCTGTTAAGTATCTTAATAAAATATTTGGCATAACAGTTCGCCTGGGTTTTGCATTTTGTACCCTTATGTAATTAGGTTTGACTCCCATGTACTAAATGGTGATATATCTTGTATACATGTGTGTGTGACATGTGTGACTGTATAAGTGTGTGTATACATGGATTATGCCTTAATCTTGGGGTGGGGCTCCCTGAAATGATTTTTCGCAGGGTGGGATGTCCAACCACCTCAAATACTATAATACAAATAGTTAGATATAGCTACAGATTGCACTATATACGGTAAATCCATAATAATTAAAAAACAAAAGGCCTACACATGGTATAGACAAAGACTTAGAGATGAAGAGACACACTCCACCAGATGAAAATAACTACACACATAGGTGTACATGCACACAAGAGACAGATATGTATAGTGACTGGCATATACTGTATATAGATAATAAACATCCATAGACAGGTGTTAAAGAACATATAATTCCATTTAATTATGTACACTGACTTTTGCCCAAACAAGAGCAACATTGTTAATACAAAAGTATAATTTATGAAACATGCTATGTGTATTAGGGAACAAATGATGTTTATATGCCATTTCTTCCCTAATACACATAGCATTAAAAAGACATATTTGCAAGCCTTGGCTCTGCTAAAATTCATGTGCATCATTCCTCCCAATCCCAGCAAAATTCATGTGCCTGACATTCCTCCAGGCCCACCAAAATTCATGTGCCTAGCATACCTCCCAACCCACTTTGGAACTGTACTGACATTTCCTTTACATGATAATGTACAGTGATAATCCTGTCCATGTTTTCATTTTTACCTCTGTGTAGCAATCAGGCAGTCTTGTCAGCCTCCTCCAAATCCCACGAGAGGTAGGAGTGAGATCTGCCTTACTTTTGAGCTGGCGCGCGTGATGATGTCACAGCGCGATACTGAAGCAACAGTATTGAATCGCGTGGGGGAGGTCCTGCTACAGGAAATTCACCACAGAGCCAAGAAAAGAAGGTTTATCAGCTTCATGTAGGGGAGGAGAGGGGGATAGCCAAAAACCACCATATTATTTCACTTTGGTATAGCTACCCACTAACAACAAGTTAGAAATACGGTGTACTTATCCTTTAATATTAAATACACCTGAAAGGGAAACATTATTACAAAAGCTTTTGGGGGTAAAATGAACCATTTCTTGAAACAAAATCTGCATTAGAATTATTGTTAAGCGGCACTTCAGGTCTATTTGTACACAAGCGACAAGACTTGTCAGAAACTGTACATTTTCTCAATTTAATGTTAATTAAAACATCAACCTTAAAATGCATACCCACCAACTTTCCCCTTTAACAGTTAGTTAAAGAACCAACATGGTGCATAGCTGCAGGGGGAGGATAATGAAGTGAACCTGATCTTAGCATAGCTCTGTGCAATATATTTCTAATCAATGTACCTATTTAAAGGGGCATGTTAGAGAATATTCATAACAAAATAATTATGCCTTTTATGATTATGGACATGTAGTTCAGTTACCGTATATACTAGAGTATAAACTGACCCATGTATAAACCGAGGTACCAATTTTACCTGAAAAAATAGTAAAAGTGATTGACTCAAGTATAAACCTAGGGTAGAAATTATGACTACTACTGCCTTCTGATTCTGTATAGTTTTGAGGCTTTAGTTGCCCTTTAAATGGACAGCATAATTCCCATACAGTAGTCCCATACAGTAATAGCCATAGTGGATTTGGCTATATGAGAATTCTGCTGCCCATTTAAAAGACAACTAAAGCCTCATTCCTTGGCTCTTCAGATGTTTGGAAAATACAACTCCCAGCATGCTTTAGTAGCTGGGAGTTGTAGTTTCCAAACATCTGCACCCTCCCCCCAGTTCAGTCGTAAGTGGGTACCTTCTGTGGGCATCCTTCTCTTCTTTACAGCTGGCCATCTTCTTTACAGCTAGGCAGTGTATCATCACTTGGCACAGGATATCAGGGGGCAGCAAGAAAAGGAAATGTATATAGAAAATACACTAGCTGGTCCAAAGCTGTGCCCAAATTCCGTGACTTACTTTGGAATTCTGGCCTCTGCTCTCTTGCTCCTGTACTCGCTGTCAGCTGGCGCATCAGTACAGTCAGTGAGGAAGCGAGCGAGCGACGGCCAGACTTCCAAAGTTACTGACTCGAGTATGAACGGAGGTCGAATTTTCAGGCTGATTTTTCATCCTGCTCTGCCACGGTAGCAGGACATCACATTCCTCCTCTTCTGCCTGGCTCCCTTAACAATTGGCACATAAGGTACCTCAGCTCCAAATGTACATTCCAATTCTGCTTTTCAATTCCTGTTTCCAATACATTCCCATTTTGTCCCCCTTTTCCATCCTTTCAGTCAGATCTATTTCCCCTCTGTTGTGCCCCTTTATTCTTATTACTCTAGTTTCCAATAAACTTTTGGTTCTTACAATGAACCAATAATCACTTCCTTTTTAAAAATGTTTTCTCAATTCCTCACCCCATACCCTTTTTAAAAAAAATATAATTAATGTTATTGCCAGTGATTCCTTCAATTCCCTCCATACACTGCAATGGCTGATAGTGTGCTGGCTGTACAAGTTACATTATGTGATCTGGGCAGAAAGCCATGGGTTAGATACAATGTTGCAACACTAACAGCCCGTGCTGAATCCTGATTGGATACAGTGTTGTAAACATTGTATCTAGCCCTGGCTTCTGCACAGTAGATACTTTCCTCTCCAACAGCTGATTACACAGCCTGTCTAACATCTGGTGAAGTTCACATGCATGCGGCTTCTTTCTTCTTAACTTCGTTGTCTGGGGCAACCACTCCTAGAAGGATGCTTTCCTACAGTTCTTATGCGCGTCCCCGCCACACTGACTTCTCCTGCTTCTCCTCTGTGCGTGCAACTGTCTCTTATTACAATGGATGCCGGGAGATCGACCCATGCGCAGATTGCTACTGCGCATAGAGCAGACCCGAACTCTCCACCAACCGCTCCAAACGAATATTCTTTAGGGGTCCACAACAAGGAAGTGCTGCATTTATTTTTGATTTTACTGGGTTCACGGGCATTGCTGCTGGAAGTAAGAGATGGCAGGTATCATCTTGTATTTTGTATCTTTTAACGAATTTTTATTTTCTGCTGAACTTCCCCTTTAACCAGTCATGCTTCATCGATGGCTTCTCCTAAGGCTTCACTATGGGACCGCACTATCGATCGTTCACAAATTCGGCCGTGGGCGAATTTGCCGCCACCGATGCTTGCTCGGGACAAATAGTCTGGCCGTGTGTACCCAGCCTAACAGGTTCCTACGCTACCTTACAATGTACATGCACATACAATCTAAATTACACTAAACGGACATTACTGTCCTCAAAGTACACTACGCAGGGCACAAGCACTGTTAAACAGCCAATATATGAATTTATTCAATCACCATATGCAATACACCGTGCAAATATGCAGTATAAATACCTAAAATGTCCAAATACAAAAAAATATATATACATACAGATACAAACCACGGGGCGTCCCCTGTGCACTAAAATCACAAATGCAGTGCCCTGGAATCCCCCTCCCAACAATACCCCTTCTATGCCGACTTTCACCTATCCTGTGGCCCGCTGTAATGCTGAAAATTCAAACACCGATAGTTCAAGAACCTTGTTTTGAGCTTGAATAGAAGTTTCACTACTCACATCCCCCAGGTTTACGGCAGAGCTGACCGGGGCTTCCAGGTCTTCCTCCGTATCGGCCATACACTAGTGTTCCGAAGGATCCCTCTACACCTACGCGCGTTTCCCTACCGGGCTTTGTCAGGGTGTTACGTCACTGCCTCTCTTCCGTCCTTTTTGCCATCCATAGCATACATAGTAACATACATAGTATAATAGTTTTTATCAATCACTTTTGGACTGGGATTTAACAGACTACCTACATTGATACATACCCTTAACCTACATTCCATCTTACTGGGTCTAACACCTTTCCCATTAGTTCTTACTACAAATAGGAAGCGAATGATAATTCCTCATTCATACCAAATGGGGTTACCGTATTCAGGTTAAAAATCCACCTGGATTCAGTTTGGAGTAGTGTCCTCTCCACATTCCCCCCCCTTATTCCAAGTTTTACCGTTTGTAATCCCATGAACTTAACTCTGGGGATTTTACTCTTGTGGACCTCAACCATATGTTTAGCTACACTGCTGCGTTGTGTGTCCCCATTTTTAATAGCACGAATATGTTCCCCAATTCGTACACACAACTTCCTGTGTGTTTTTCCAATGTACCTGGACCCACACTCGCAGGTAACCAAATATATTACCTGCTGGGTTTGGCAGGTGATCAATTCTCTTATTTTATACTCTTCTCCATTAGGGTATGTTACACTATCTCTCTTGTCATCCATGAAAGCACAACATGCACATTTTCCGCATCTCCTATTACCATTTATGGGGTGCGATTAAGCCATGTGTCCCTTCCTGCTGATGGTTCCATGTAATGGCTCCTGGACAGCCTATCCCTAAGGTTACGGGATTGTTTAGCTGTTAGCGAGGGATATTTTCCCACTCTATCACCTATTTCTGTATCCTCTGCCAATAGGTACCAATGTTTATTTAAAATTTTTTTGATCGTGGCCCACTCCTGGTTATAAGGGGATATCAATCTAATTTTGTTAGTTTCCACATTGTCCCGTGGTTTACTTTTACCAAATAACAGTTCCTCTTGGGTGGTTTGTCTAGCTCTATTGAGACCCTTTTGCAAATCCCTCTGACTATGCCCTCTCTGCTTTAGTCTGGCCTCCAGGTCATTAGCCTGCATCGCAAAATTACGTTCCTCGGAGCAGTTTCTCCTTATGCGCAGAAACTGCCCCACTGGGACCCCTCTTATAGTGCTTGTCGGATGGTGACTACTTGCATGTAGTAATGAATTTACTGCAGTGGGCTTACGGAAAGTGGACGTTATTAACCTGTCCCCCACCTTCTGTATCTGCAGGTCCAAGAATGTGATGCAACAGGTGCTCGCCTCATAAGTTAATTTTATGTTCCTATTGTTGTCATGGAGGGAGAAACACGCGTAGGTGTAGAGGAATCCTTCGGAACTCTAGTGTATGGCCGATACGGAGGAGAGACTGAACTAAAACTGAACCCCTGTGCGGGACAGGCAGTGCGGACGGGTATAGACAACCTGGAAGAATCAAGTGGGTGGAGACGGAACGCGATAGAGGAGGTGAAGTGAGAGTGGACTGAGAACGCCCATCAGCGAGGAAGCCCCGATCAGCACTGCCGTAAACCCGGGGGATGTGAGTAGTGAAACTTCTATTCAAGCTCAAAACAAGGTTCTTGAACTATCGGTGTTTGAATTTTCAGCATTACAGCGGGCCACAGGATAGGTGAAAGTCGGCATAGAAGGGGTAGTGTTGGTAGGGGGATTCCAGGTCACTACATTTGTGATTTTAGTGCACGGGGGATGCCCCGTGGTTTGTATCTGTATGTATATATATTTATTTGTATTTGGACATTTTAGGTATTTATACTGCATATTTGCACGGTGTATTGCATATGGTGATTGAATAAATTCATATATTGGCTGTTTAACAGTGCTTGTGCCCTGCGTAGTGTACTTTGTGGACAGTAATGTCCGTTTAGAGTAATTTGGATTTAGTATTTACACTAGGAGCACCACCTTCCATGGGTGACGCACAACAGCATTAATAAACAGCTGTGCTCTTCAGATACCCTTGTAAATTTACATGCGCATACAATGCAGAACATTTAACACCCTTTTTCATAAATAAATTAAAGGGCATCTATAGTGAAATTTATACATAGCTCCAATCCAGACATTATTCACAACTTCCTCTGTGGCTCCATGTCTGCACACAGTCTGATTTACTGCAGAGCTACCCACTCCCCCTCCCTACTCTGATCATTCCCCTGTTCATATAATCCATATGTGAACCAAGCCGCTAATGCGCATTAATTCTCCGACATGTCTAGCCTTTGTAAACAACAAAAAAAACCTCTGTATGTAAGCCTGTAGAGAAGAAGTGTCTCCGTTGTTCTGGAGACACTTGCTACATAAGAAATGGGAGGGGGGTGAGAAAGGAGAGACCTGAGTCCTGCCTTATCACTGCAACCCGGTCTCCATTTGATAGGAAATAAATTGGTGAAAGCTTGGGAGGAGGGGGACACAGTTCTGCTTCTTTCTCCTTCCCTTTACTTCTGTTTTAAACCCAGTATTTGCCAAGCGTTTAAGTGAGAAAGAAGGAGTCATTGGGAGACTTTCTGTAAAACTTGTGTAAACCTACACACTACACCGGCATGCTATTAGGGGATTTGATTGACAGCTCAATTAGCAGTGGTGTATTGAAATCTTGACTTCTTTTAACTTAATATATCTCGGGACAGAGGAGGAAACTGAAGAAAATAAAAGGGACTCTGGGGTTGGGGGGGAATTATAGAACACATAGAAAGAAAAGAAAAATTAAATTTTCCCACTATAGATGCCTTTTAAAAAAAATACCAGACTGACAAAAGGGAAATTGCAGGCCTCACTAGTTAATGTCATGGACCTGAACACCAAAATAGAAGCATATACTATACCTGTGTACAAAATAGTACCAAAGTAACCTTCAAATAAAAACATAACGGAGCCCGGGCAGTGGTTGGCATCAATTAGAGTAACAGTTACGGTTTCTGTTCCAACATCATCCAAAGGCAATAAATGGCTTTGTCCAACTTCCAAAGGATTGATCCATTTATTGCTAACCTGTAAAAGGAAGCAAAACATTATTTAGAAAACTTCAGAAAAACTATTCAAAAAACTATGAAAGCTATTGTGTTTTCAAGTTATGGAGGCAGATTTGTCTTCTCATTACTAAACGTGATGAGAAATATTCATGCAGAGGCTAATTACTTGTCATAACCCCCTAGAAAAGAGGCTAAATGTTTGCATTCCTGATTACAAGGCTTATTAGCATACACATACGGTAGTCCATTTATCAATAAATGGATCATTACAATTTATCACAATCTACTTGGTAAGAGTATAGCTATCGGGTGTGACTGTACCAGGGCTGCCTCTATTTTTTATATGTTATAAATATAAAAAGTCCCATTTGATGAATGCTGGGAATGCTATTTTAGTACCATTTTTTTGTTTGTTCTTTTTGCTCACATCGTGGGGTAGTTTGTCCAGGCCCTGATGCAGGAGGGGTTGAATTTGGATCCTGATGCTCAGGCCCAAATTCAGCATCTGTGCCCTTATGTTTGTAGCTATGTCACAGTGACTGTGACATTTGAAAAAAATCAACAGAACAGGACTGCGTTTTTCAGAGTGAAAAAATCTCCCCAATATGACGCCCCCACTCGAACATGGAAAAATTGTAAGACAGTGTATTTGGTACTTCTTAAGACTTATGTAAGCCTATAGGTGTTATTTAAAAATTACCAATGATATATAAAAAAAATGTTATTATTGCATGTTTATTTATGATTATTTGTTCTTGTTCCCAATATCAGAGCACTTGTGTTTTTTTAGTAATTGTAGTAAGTAATTGTTCAATCAACAATGTGTATGTGATTATTTTCTCCGTGATACAGGGGTGGAGGGTGAGTGCTTAACAGGTAACTGTGGTCTCCATACAGTGTATTCTATTTAAAAGGGATCTCTCATACTTTTCACACAAGTTTTAAGTTATAAGCTTTTAAGTTACACTAGACAGTCAGGATGAACAAGGAATTAAGGAAGTGTGTGACAGACACACAATGTGGTGTGTAAGAAGCACCAATCTCCCCCCCCCCCCAATTTTTTTTTTTTCTCTGAACCTATTTAAAGACAGTTAGAGCAGTAGGATACAAATAGGCATACTCTACTGGGGCAGAGCAATAAATCTGGTGAGGTCACAAATCACAGTGCTAGCTGGAAACACCACCCTTTATACTGCTATTGGTTTGCATAGATTGCAGCTGGAAGCATGATCCTGAAGTCACTTTAAAGGTAGGAATGTGCTCTTTTTAATGAAGGGCACTTGCATGGAGACCACAAATAATCCTGGAAGTTTTATAGCGGTGGTATAGCTTTTTTGTAGCTTTAAAGGCTAGGCCACACTTCTGCATTTTATCACGCGATCTGATCGCGTGCAAAAAATGCACCTATTGGCCAATTGTTGTGCCCGCACGGCAACAAGCACCAGAAACGAGTGCTTCTGGAGTGCTCGGAAGCACTGCAATGAGGCCTTGCCCCAACTCTTTTAAAAATTGTAAAAAAACATACTAAATACAACAATAACACATATATATACCTGTAGCTTGTATTTCAAGATTTTTGCCGTCACTGGTGAACAGTACATGGGTTGATTCCATGTTGAAGTTAGCCCAGTCGTATGATCACTATGCATGTGGGAAAGAAAGAAAAGCCGGACATGGCTACACCGCCTGATCTGCCAGAAATCCACTGCAATGGGAGTGTTTGGAAGAAGAGCACCATTCATTCTCAATTTTTAGCCAATAGGTGAACTGCAGTTCATTTTAAAGGGGATATCCTAAATAGGAAATCAAACATTTCAAATGTATTTACCACACTATATTGTGCTGCAACTCTCAAAATTGGTATATTATAATAAAAAAGAAACATGAATATTTTGTAAATTCAGGGAATAATGTCTTCAGTCTGGTAAGCTCTGCCCCCGAGACTTGCTAGACCTCAATGCAGACTTGTGTCCAAAAATCCAGTGGCAGGAAGTTGTGCGCGCATGACGGCATCACGCCGTGCGTGCTGCTATGACGTCACATGCGCACGACTCCGTGTGCGCGCGGACGTCGCAACACGTGCACGGAGGGAACAGCCACTGGATTTTTGGACACAGGTCTGCAACGAGGTCCAGCAAGTCACGGGGGACGGAGCTTACCTGACTGCAGACATTATCCAAGATGGCCAGCACTTTACTGGGGCACAGGTAGGCTCTGAAGAGACCCGAGAGAGAAAGGTTAGTTAGGGATACACCTTCAATTTAAACTTAATTTGTTTTTTGAGTGTATTTATCCTTTAAATAAATCCTTGCTGCAGTAAATTTACAGAAAAAAACCTCTTCCTTTGCAGTGGTTAATCCTAACACAGCCCTTTAATTGGAGGTATTTTGCCTTCAACACTAAAAGCCCTATGTAAT